>CM035156.1:159700370-160006233 GCA_020205615.1 Panax quinquefolius | reverse complement strand
TATATGATCTTCAGAATTACCTTGTCAATCTTTCAAGGGACTGTAGTTCACAAGCATATATCTGTCGTCATATATATATATGCTTGTGTATCATACAACAACCTTAAATCATATATATACATGCTGCAAGTCAATCCGTTTTCAAGATTTTTGAGGAAGATGACATGTTCTGTTTTCATTTTTCACAATTAATTTAGACAAGTGATATACATATAGCTGCCTCATACCAGAACATATAGTAGGTTAGATCCTAGAAGCACACCTCCATCATTCATGATTTGTTTCAGCAATGAAAAATTAACTCATTAATTCTATCTAATAATTTTACCTAGAAGACAAATTAAGAGTTAATATACTAAAGACATTGAGATTCCAAACTTCAAATTTCTGAGTTTTCCATGACAAATTAGATGCCTGGAGAATATCGATTCATTCATCTCTTATGCATGTGTTACTTGAGTAAAATCTAGTTGATATCCAATTTAAAAATAGAAATCATTTCAAATCATTTTGGTGATTTCCAAAAAGTTAGATGTTGCAATTAATAAGTATTCAAAGAGGCAATTGATTATACCTTGAGGCAAGGAGGCCTTAACCTTAGATCAAACGAAAAAAAGGGAAATACATCAGAAATATTGCAACAGAAATGCATAAAAAAGAAGCGGTATATATGTCATATGAGCACAAAAGGATTTGCAATTTTACTTCACCTTAGGTGGATGGATCACCAAGCCTTAGCTCAAGATCTAAATCCTCTTTGGAACTAGGGCTAACTTCCACCACCTTCGATTGGGGATCGTGAACAATATTTCTATCAACTGAAGTTTGTTTTGGGAAGAAAGACACTGTTGCATCATCTGTTCTTCTTCTCTTGAAGCACATATTATCATCCTCTTCACCAGAAGAAGCCGTTTGGTTATTATTTCTGCATACTACAAAGTTAAGGCTCACAGACAAATCCGCTGCAGCATAACCCCTCTTGTTAGCCCTATAGACGTTTGGTGTTACTACTGGCTTTGGTGCAACCTCTCACAGGCGAACCACCAAGACGGCTGACCTACAAACGGAGCTTATTCGGCTTCTAGGGTTTAACCGGTCCCCAGCCGTTGGGGTTGAAGGGGACGGCGCCGATTTCAAAGCCTACCATGTTGTTTTCCGATCTGATTGAGGTGAGAGAGTGAAGATGAGTGAGAGATAGGGGAGGGTGTAGAGATTGGGATTTGGGAGAGCAGAGACGTGCTTTCAGATGTTCGAAGGCTAGGAGAGAAAAAGACTACGTCTTTTAAATTTTAAGTGTTCAAGCTCCGAGTTTTTTTAATAGACAACGTTTGTTTTTAAAAAAAAATGTTATCTAGTTAAAATCATAAAAATACTCTTTTAAATAGATAACGTTTTTGCATATATATTTACAACGTTTTTTTAAAAAACGTTGTGAAAAAAAAAATACTACAACATTTTTTATATGTTATGGTTTAAGTGTTGTCTATTTACTGTTTTGTAGTAGTGGGGATTTGGTGTTCACTGTCCAAACATTATGTATCTATCTACCCATAATAAATGAAAAACCATAAATAGATAGAAATAAATCCTCTCCTTATAAAGTTACAACATCTGAATGTAAATACATCAATCCTAGGTCATACTAACCTTAAATCTTAAATGTGGAAACATAAACAAATAATAAATCTTACACAACTTTAACATAAGTCTAAAACAATAAATATATCAAATAAACAACAAGTCTTCATCACTTGTTAACTTTGCCCTTGCCTTTGCTAGTAAAAGGCTCGTCGGACCTTTCGTTCTTAACTGCAATGTTATTATTACGCAAGAGTAAGCACGATTGTCCACAAGTATAATAATATAACAATAAAATAATAACATGCGAATGAATCAAAGACTTTTGAAATAAGAAAACTCGGCTTTTGAATCAAGAATGAATAATAAGAATCAAAAGAACTTTTGAGGGTCATAAGACCTTAAACTATGTCCTAGGTTGTCAAGTGTTTATACTTGAAACCTTTAATGATCGTAAGACTATGGACTTTTCTTCTCGTACTTGGGGATCGACCCTTAGTACCATCATCACACACAATATCTTAACGCTTAAAGCATAATTAATCCCTTATAACAGGGTTGTTCATCTCAGTTTGACATTAGAGTCCGCACCAAAGGAAGTTTGGTTTGAATAAGCTCAACAATGGTTATGAAATTTAGAACGTTCATCAACTATGGACTAGTCGAATCAATAAAGGTTCGCTAGTCTTACAAGGTTCAACAATAATTGATATTCAATTTGAATAATAAAATTCAAGATGTATACAATCGAATAAGTATTGTATAACATGAATCATGTTTTTAAAGAATGATAGCATATAATATGAAATCTTGACTTGAACAATAATAAACAAGATATAATAAGAAACTTGCTTTATGTAAAGAAACAAGGTTTAGGAACTTGCATCGTGTGTAGGCTAAACGATTACTACTCTCGTTCACCACAAGTCCTACACACATACCATATGTATTCACGACATTCATTAGTTACATTAATACTAACCTTATAGGTTTAGTTCCCTCTTTTAATACAACTTGTTAACTTGGTTTAAATTCTGCCCATTACCATCATTCACATATACAAGACTGAAATCTCAAATCTTAAGTTTAAACAACATCATATCATCTCATGGACATCATTTTTTTAACGTGGTTTAACCAATTACAAAACATAGCAGTTATAAGGTCACAAGACCTTTTCTAATTTATTTTTTTAATTCTCTTATTATATTGTCCGTTAGTCACATTTTCACTTGATTATGTAATATAAACTCCACTTTATTTAACAAATCATTACCCTTCTAATTTAATTATTTAATTAAATTAGAATATTTTCATTCCCTTACTATTATTACACTTGAATAAATTATTTTATAATAATTTCCATCGAATATTTATTTTATTCCATAAATATTTCAACTAAAATATTTATTTTATTTGATAAATATTTTAGTAATAATTTCCATCGAATATTTATTTTATTCCATAAATATTTAAACTAAAATATTTATTTTATTTGATAAATATTTTAATAATAATTTCCATCGAATATTTATTTTATTCCATAAATATTTTAACTAAAATATTTATTTTATTTGATAAATATTTTAATAATAATTTCCATCGAATATTTATTTTATTCCATAAATATTTCAACTAAAATATTTATTTTATTTGATAAATATTTTAATAATAATTTTCATCGAATATTTATTTTTATTCCATAAATATTTCAACTAAAATATTCATTTTATTTGATAAATATTTTAATTAATTAATTTTTTATTTTATTATCATTTTTTTTGCCCGACGGGCCGGGGTAATTTAGTTTGGTAACGCCCGCCGGGGCGGGGTTACCCAGACTCAATTTCTGTAGTTCGCGAAGAACACATAACAAATCCAATTTAGACCAAAAATCTCACACAAGTTCAACCATATGTTCTCGTGAAGAACACAGAACAGGTCCAATTTAGACCAAAACTTCACACAGACAATTAATACAATTTCACCCAACTGTTCTAAACTTAACATAAACACTTAATGACACTTCTAGCATGTTTTTAACACTTTAAGTTACATAAACAACAGGGTTTAAAGCCATAATTTTCATGTTCTTGCTATTTTTTACAAGTTTTCGTCAAATTTCATGAAATCACAAATCACAGATTTGTTATAATACCAAATCAGTCCGTTTAAGTTTCGTTCTTTTCGTTTTTATGTGTATAAACGCAATCATTCATCAATTTACCCATTAATATGCATTTTAAACATAAATTTTTGTACTTACAAGCCATATTCATATATATTTTTTCTGTAAACTATAAAACTCCAATTTGAACATGATTTCATGGATTAATTACTCTAAAATACATATAAATCATATATAATTGAATTATACAGGTTAATAAACATATACAACATCATAGATTTAACAATTAGCCATGAAAATTTAATTACAGAAAACTAAAAGCCAATTTTAAATGAAAAGTTTCTAAATACGTAAATTAAAAGTATAGGTTAAGGAATTACCCTTAATTTCTCTGTTAGATTGTTAGAGAGTGAATCTTTAATATACAACAAGAGGAGAGTGTGAGTTTTAATACAAATATTGTCTTACAGACAATATCCACTCTCGAAAATAAGTCCTCATTACATTTATTGTCACACTATTTAACGAAATAGTGAGGACTACTAATACTATCATCTGGGACCATCACTCCAGTTTCCCATTAGTCCAAGCTTTCGTTCTCATTTCTGAAGAAAACGGTGAAAGAAAGGGTGAGCTCAACTAGCCCGATGAAATATTATGACTAAGATAATGCGAGAATAAATTATCATTAGTCTTGACAATGTTAAAGCGATAAAATATAATAGACATCAAGTTTAAGCTGCGGTGAAGAACATACTGATCCATTAAAAGAGTCAGAGTAGAGAATAAAATCTACTATCTTTTATGATTTAAAGGTTTTTCATCACTTTTATCGGCGGGACTCGACAATAAATAAACCACATCATCCATCACTTTCTTCTGACGAGGATATTCATTAGTATCACAACCACAAATTATCCATGCACTCTGGGCGAGGATATTATTATGTATTCATCGATGGTCGTGATCATCGTGCCAACAAGCATCCATCGATGCACTACAGACGATGAGGACTTTTACCACATCATTTGTAACATTACGGTCGTGATTACACCAAATAATCCACAGTCGTAATCATACCAAGTCCATCATACATACTCTGAGCCCACAGAGATGACTTTCAAAAAAATATAAACATGAGGATGATGACAATGATATAAGAATTCAATAAAACAAGTTCAAAATTAATTTATTAGGGAACTAATAACGTCAAAATTATCGACATGATACTTCTTTGTAGAGTAAAATTTAAGAATGCTCGAAAGAATATTTCCATGAAAAGATCTTTGGATGAAGCGCAAATATCGAGGATATTCCACTAATTTCATGGAGTATAGAAGTCAAAACTTTAACTTATTGAGTATAATAAAGAATGGAATAACAAAAGAAATCACCGTGCATGCGGTACTTAGCGAGGCGAGGTTATTCAACAAAATAATAATAAATAACGGAACCGAATTCGGTAATAATACATGCCAAGCGGGATATTCAACGAGAATAATAAAGAATGGAATAACAACAAAATCACCATGCATGCGGTACTTGGCATAGACGAGGTTATTCAAATAGAATAATAAATAACGGAACCGGTCGGTCCGGCGTAAAAGCCGCAGACGAGGATATTCAAACGAGAATAATAAAAATGGAACCGGTCCGCGTAAAAAAAACTTGCACGACGAGGATATTCAACGAGAATAATAAAGAATGGAATAACAACGAAATTTCACCATGTATGCGGTACTTAGCATAGACGAGTTATTCAATGAGAATAATAAATAATGGAATAACGAAGAATTTCACCAAGTATAGGGTAGGCCAGCGTATCTGAGTTATTCAACGAATAATAAAGAATGGAATAACGAAGTTCTCTTCATGAATATGAAAAAAAATAATACCCCTTACCTTATAAAGAAGAGTACTCAAAAGCGGTAGAGGCGGGGATATACTTGAAGAAACTTGCACTACGCTCAAAGCTTTCTTAAATGCTAAAAGAAATATCGCTCGAGATTATAGAAGAAGAATTCTCTCTATAGTTTTCTCTCTCTAGAGTTTGAGTGAATTAAGTAAGAAATAATGAAGGAATGAGCTTATTTATAGAAGAATGGGTGAATAATAACCAATCCATGAGCGGTCCAGATTGATTTACTTTTAAGCGGACGGTCAGTTGGTTTTACAATAAAATATAATATATTATATTTATAATCTAATAAAGCGAATAACTTTATAAAAGTATTATTTTTTTATATAAAAAATTTTACTATATGAAACACTATCACGAGGCTTATCTGAAACACTATAATAATAAAATATAATATATTCTAATTATTATCTAATAAAATAGATAACTTTATAAAAGTATTATTTTTATATAAAAAGATTTTTACTATTAAGCTTAATAAAAAAAAATGAATAACTTTATAAAAGTATTACATTTTTATATAAAAAACTTTTTATTTTTATTACATTAATAATACTAATAAAACAAAACTTCATCATCATTATCATAATTCACACTATTAATCGACCGAGTCGTTTCCCGAGAAAGGGGCTTTCGATAAGGATTTCTCCTATTGGCGCGCGATTAGTGTGACCAAACCTCTCCTTGGCGAAACTTACTAGACATCGTTAATAATGCGAATAATAATATTAACAACTTTGTTATCTCAATTATTGATTTAATAATATATAAAATATTGACAATAATTGAATCAAATAACGTGAGATCTTATCACGATCAATTCTTGAAGCAATAATTGAACAAAAGCTGAGTGACTTCTCACGTAAGCATCGATAATCAATCTGGTATGTGCTCTTATGCGACCCACCAGCGTATTCTGTACTTTTAACACTTTGGTGTTTCAATAGTTAACGGTAAAACTTTAGCGTAGTTATTTTCATAAAATATTTTTTTTTCGTTTTCTCGATCAAATGATAATTTACATTGTGGGGTCCACCATTGATTGTGTTAAATCGTCTGAATATTCCTGTTTAAAATGAATATTCCCAGACCAATCGAATATTATAAACAACTTTGCGTACTTTACAAAATTTATAAATATTACCCACAACTATAACATTATATCAAATTCATTCCATAATATTTAAAAATGATAATTATAGAAAATTCATCTTTATTCATAAAAAGTTGGGGTCTTACAATCTCCCCTTTCTTATGAAATTTTGCCCTCGAAATTAGAATGCGTACACGGTATGTCGAAGAGGTAAGGATACCTTGATTTCATTTGATTCTAACTCCCGGTCATTTCCTCAACATCGTGGTTCCTCCATAAAACTTTGACTTGAGGTATAACCTTGGGCGTAGAATATATTCCTTCTTATCAAGATTTGAGCAGGAACCTCTTCATACGTTAAATCTTCCGCTATTTAAATCGGTTCTAACTTCGATAATGTGGTTGGGTCTTTCACATATTTACGTAACATGGATATATGAAAAATGTTATGAACACGAGGCATACTTGGCGGTAAAAGCGAGTCATAGGCTACGATCCCTACTCGATCGAGGATTAAAAATGGGCGATGAATCGAGGATTGAGCTTTCCTCTCTTCCAAATCTCGTAACTCCTTTCCATGGAAGCGACACGTAACAACACATGATCTCGATATCGAATTCCGTCCCTTTCGATGAAGATCGGCATAACTCTTTTATCGGTCTTGTGAGGTTTTTATCGTTGTCGGATCGTTTGAATCTTTTTAAAGTAGTCATACGTACCAACTCGGGTCCCAACAACGTTGTTTCACCCACCTCATCCCGACATCTTTGGAGAACGACACTTTCTTCCATCTGGCGCCTCGAATGGAGCCATGCGATACTTGCTTGATAAGCTTGTTGTTGTGGAAAACTCCACGATGGTAAGAACTTGTCCCAACTTCCCTTGAAGTCGAGGACCACAGTCTTAATAAATCTTGAGAGTTTGAATAGTCCTCTCGATTGTCCGTCCAGTTGCGAGGATGATATGCTTAAAACTAAATCGTAAATCCGTCCGTGCCCATAGCTTTTTGCAAACTAACCCAAAAATCTTGAAGTGAATCTTGGGTCTCGATCGAAAAACTATGGATCTTGGCATACCATGCAATCTTACAACCTCGTTTATGTACATCTGAGCAAGGCGTTCAAGTGTATAAGTTTCTCGTATTGGTAAGAAATGAAGCGACTTGGTCGATCTATCAACAATGACCCAAATTGCATCTATGCCTTGAGAAACCTTGGGAAGACCGATGCTTGAAATCCATGGTAATGTGCTCCCACTTCCATTCTGGAATTTCAAGTGGTTCTGATGGACCTTTTGGTACTTGATGTTCGCCTTGACTTCGTTGACAAGTTATACACCTTGAGATAAACAGTATCTCTCTCTTCATATTATTGCCCACCAAAATGTATGTCGAAGATCATGATACATTTTGGTACTCCCGAGATGGATTACAAGCGGTGTGTTGTGCGCCTCCATCATGATTTTATACTTTAAATCGAGTCGTTAGGAACACAAAATGCTGGAGTTGACTCAAAGTATTCCTTCTTCATCGATTCTTGCTTAGGCGTAGCACCTTCTTGTGTACTTTCTTCCTCATATATGCATCGGCTCGAATGCGTAGCTTGGCGACTTTAACTTTATCGATTAAAATCGGTTCCACTCGTATATTACATCATCATCACTTGGGTCCTGGGGTCTTTATCTCTATCTCCATCCTTTGCAAGTCATACTGAAAATGGGCCTTTGCGTTGACAATATCGCTTTTCGTACCGCGTATGATCTTCTACTTTCGATCGTCGGCTACCGTTCGCTTTTCGAGGATGGTATTGGATGGTATGATCATAATCTTTCAACAGATTCAAACCAGCGTCGTTTGTCGCGTGTTGAGTTCCTTTTGAGTGAAGAAATATTTGAGGCTTTTATGATCAAGTAAAGATCTCCACTTTCTCCCCATCTGAGTAATGCCTCCAAATTTTAAGTGTGCGAAACAATACATTTGCCAACTCTAGATCATGAGTAGGATAATTCCTCTCATATTCTTTGAGTTATCGAGAGGCATAGGCTATGACTTTCCCATGTTGCATGAGAACACATCCTAACCCTTTGCACGAAGCATCACTTGTAGATGACAAATCCCTCAGGAGCGGATGGTATTAGTCGAGCAGTCTTTGAAATGAGTCTTCTCTTGAGTTCTTGAAAACTCTTCTCACATTCCTCGTTCCACCAAATTTTGTATCTTTTGAGTCGGTTTGAGTTAAGGGAGTAGCGATTAGAAAAAACCCTTCTCTGAATCTCAGATAATAACCGGTAAAGCCAAAGAAAAGCTACGTGCTTGATCATTGATTTAGGTTGCTCCCGACTTTGAATAGCTTGATCTTTCTTTGGGTCAGCGGATATTCCATGACTTGATACTACGTGCCCAAGGAATGCTACTTCCTCGAGCGAACTTCGCATTTCTTTAACTTGGCATAAAGCTTATATTCACGAAGCTTTTGGAGTATCGACCTCAAGTGTTGCTCATGATCTTCACGGCTTTTTTTGGAATAAATAAGGATGTCATCGATAAAGGCGACCACAAAGTGATCCAAATATTCCTTGAATACTCGGTTCATCATATCCATGAAAAAGCGGCGGGGCATTAGTTAATCGAAAAGACATGACTAGGAATTCATAATGCCGTCTTAGGGTTAAAAGCGTCTCTTTGGAATGTCATCGGTTCTAATCTTCAATTGGTGATATCAGGAGCGAAGATCGATCTTTGAAAAGAATTTGGCTCCTTACAAGGCTGGTCGAAGCAGGTCATCAATACGTGGCAATGGGTACCTATTTTTTGATGGTGACATGATTGACTCCAGATAATCAATACAAAATCGCATACTCCCATCTTTCTTCTTCACGAATAGAAGCAGGGCACCCCCCCGAGAAGTACTAGGGCGAATGAAAGCCGATGTCTAACAATTCCTGCGGTTGGGTCTTTAACTCCACGAAGTTCAATAGGAGCCATTCGATATGGGGCTTTGGAAATGGGTTTTGTCTTAGGGTTCAAAATCGATACAAAATTCAATTTCACGCTCTGAGGGGTAGGCGGGGAAGTTCTTGAGGGAATCGTCGGAAATTCATTAACAATAGAAATATCATTCAAAAGCGGCGTATTTTTGTTTAGATCCGTGACATGAGCTAAGAAAGCTTGACATCCATTTTTCAATAAGCGAATAGCTTTATGGCTTGAGATGATGATGATTGATTTTAATGGTTTGGTTGCTTGAATTAGCATAATAGGTTGGTTAGGAATATGAAAGCTAACAACTTACGAAAATAATCAATTTTTGCATGATGAGTGGTTAACGATCAATCCACAAATTACGTCAAATCAAGTATTTTCAATGAAATAAGATCGACGGGTAATGTGAGGTGCAGATTTGAACCAAACAAGACTTATAAGCGATGGATGTAATGAAGGTTTCTCCCAGCGGAGTTTCAACGAGATAAGTCGAAGTCTAATTTCTCGAGTCAAATTTAAGCGTTGGCGCAAGTAGGAGAAATAAAAGATGGGTAGAACCGGTATCAAATAAGGTATATACTTATTAGAGTTTATGATAAGCTTACCGTGATGACCTCGTTCGGGTTCCTTGCTTTTACGGGGAGGTCACGACAAATGCTCTCCCTTGCCTTCTTGGCTTTGACTTTTTTTTAGGGACGTCCTTTGGTGCCTCCATCCTAGTTGAACTTTGTCTTGATGAGCGACAAAATCGGGCTAGGTGACCTTCTCTTCCACAATTATAACATGCTTTGGATGGACATCGCGCGTTTTGGTGATGTGTCCTTCCCTCGCATTTGAAGCATATGATGGGTGGTCGTTCTCCTTCCTTAACCACGGGTCTTTGATCTTGGCGTCTTTCCATCATTGTTGAATCTCCTCTTCTTGAAATGTCCATTCTTATTGTTTTGGCCATGATTACCACCAGTGTGGTTACCATTTACGGCATGTTGATTCCCTCCACGCTTATTGTCACCGCTTGATGGTTGTTATCCTTTGGTATATTATCATTTTGTCATTGCTCTCTTTTTTGTTGGGTTGACTCATTATCGCGCTCGATAAGCGAGCCCTATTAACAACATCTGAATACTGAAACCACGGTTTATGAGAGATAAGATATTGGCGTATCTCGGGTTTCAAACCTCTTAGAAACATTCGCGTCATTCTCTCCTCATTATCAACCAAATGGGGCATGGCCGGGACAACTTCGGCAAACTTGGCTTCGTCTTTGCGACACGGTCGTATTGTTTTGCTCGACAATGAACTCTACCTCTTTCATGTGATGAATACTTTTGGGGAAAGTACTTGTCGTTGAACAATTCTTGGAACTTCTCCCAAGTCATCTTGATCGGCGGGTTGAGTCGTTTCTGATTCCCACGAATGTCTGCCTCTGCTGCACATGACATGAAGGTGGCAAAGGAACCTTTTGCTCCTCGGAGCATCCCAAGACATCAAATATCTTGCGGATCTGCTTTATCCACGTCTCACCTTAAGTGGTTTTGGCTCTCAAAAAAACTCGGTGGTCCCGGTTCCTTGAAGCTTTTTAGCGGTGGCCGTCAGAGTTGCGGTGTTTCCACATTTTTGGACGAGAGTCTCTTGCACGATGTTGCATGAATTGCATAAAGCCTCTGAACATTCCATCGTTCATCATTTGGTCGGTGTTGTTGTTTGCATGAGGATTATCGCCTTCACGATGCACATTATCACGATTATTGATGCATGGAGACTCAGCGGTCTCACATGCTCCATTGATGTTCTCAACATTCTCGGATGCCATTTTCAAATCTTGCCACAAAACAAGGGTTAATTAACATATCACATATATCCCTATACTCGTGACCAGAGCCAATTAAATACCAAATAAACTTAGGTAGGTCATCTTACTAGCGAAGAATTCCCGTCTCTCCCCTCCTAGTTCTTGTCTCACATCTCGGCCGGGGATCGTATCCTAAGCTTTGATACCAAGCTGTGGCCCCCCCAAAATAGGTATACATCACCTATTACGAGTCATGTGCAAATACATGGTATACGAATTCAAATACAAATACAATCTTTAATATACTGACAAGAGATATTGTGAGTTTTAATACAAATATTGTCTTACAGACAATATCCACTCTCGAAATAAGTCCTCATTACATTTATTGTCACACTATTTAACGAATAGTGAGGACTACTAATACTATCATCATGGATATCACTCTCAGTTCCCAGACTAGTCCATTTACGTTCTCATTTCTGAAAGAGAACGATGAAAAAAAGGGTGAGCTCAACTAGCCCGATGAAATATTATGACTAAGATAATGCGAGAATAAATTATCATTAGTCTTGACAATATTAAGCGATAAAATATAATAGACATCAAGTTTAAGCTGCGGTGAAACATCTGATCCATTAAAAGTTCAGTAGAGAATAAAATCTACTATCTTTTATGATTTAAAAAGGTTTTCATCACTTTTATCGTTGGGACTCGACAATAAATAAACCACATCATCCACCTTTTTTTCTGACGAGGATATTCATTAGTATCACAACCACAAATTATCCATACACTACGGGCGAGGATATTAGTGTATTCATCGATAATGGTCATGATCATGCCAACAAGCTGTCCATCGATGCACTACTACGGACGATGAGGGACTTTTACCACATCATTTGTAACATTACGGTCGTGATTATCAAGATAATCCACAGTCATAATCATACCAAGTCCATCCCCATGCACTTCTGAGCCCACAGATGACTTTCAAAAAAATATAAACATGAGGATGATGACAATGATATAAAAATTCAATAAAACAAGTTCAAAATTAATTTATTAGAGAACTAATAACGTCAAATTATCGACATGATACTTCTTTGTAGAGTAAAATTTAAGAATGCTCGAAAAGAATATTTCCATGAAAAGATCTTTGGATGAAGCGCTTGAATATCGAGGATATTCCACTAATTTCATGGAGTATAGAAGTCAAAACTTTAACCAATTGAGTATAATAAAGAATGGAATAACAAAAGAAATCACCGTGCATGCGGTACTTGCATAGACGAGTTTATTCAACGAGAATAATAAATAACGGAACGAATCGGGCGTAATCATGCGCAAGCGGGATATTCAACGAGAATAATAAAGAATGGAATAACAACGAAATCACCATGCATGCGGTACTTAGCGTAGAGCGAGTTATTCAAATAAGAATAATAAATAACGGAACCGGTCCAATAATAAAAACGTAAAAGCGCGTGAAAATAGGATATTCAACAAAATAATAATAAAAAAATGGAACCCGAATAAAAGCCTGCATACGAGATATTCAACGAGAATAATAAAATAATGGAATAACAACGAAATTTCACCATGTATGCGGTACTTGCGCATAGGCGAGTTATTCAATGAGAATAATAAATAATGGAATAACGAAGAATTTCACCAAGTATAGGGTAGAGCCGTATATACGAGTTATTCAACCGAATAATAAAGAATGGAATAACGAAGTTCTCTTCATGAATATGAAAAAAAAAAAAATACCCTTACCTTATAAAGAAAAGTACTCAAGCGGTAGAGGCGGGGATATACTTGAAGAAACTTGCACTACGCTTCAAAACTTTCTTAAGCTAAAGAAATACGCTCGAAGATTATAGAAGAAGAATTCTCTCTCTGGTTTCTCTCTCTAGAGTTTTAGTGAATTAAGTAAGAAATAATGAAGGAATGAGCTTATTTTATAGAAGAATGGAATGAATAGTAACTAATCCATGAGCGGTCCAGTTGATTTACTTTTAAGCGGACGGTCAGTTGGTTTACAATAAAATATAATATATTATATTTATAATCTAATAAAACGAATAACTTTATAAAAGTATTACATTTTTTATATAAAAATTTTTTACTATCTGAAAAATATATCGAGCCTTATCTATGCAAACACTATATCATAATAAAATATAATATATTCTAATTATTGTCTAATAAAATAGATAACTTTATAAAAATATTACATTTTATATATAAAAAGATTTTTACTATTAGCCTAATAAAATGAATAACTTTATAAAAGTATTACATTTTATATAAAAAAAAAGCTTTTGTTTTATTACATTAATAATACTAATAAAACAAAACTTCATCATCATTATCATAATTCACACTATTAATCGACCGAATTAGTTCCCGGAAAGAAAGGGGGCTTTCGATAAAGATTTCTCCTATTGGCGCGCGATTAGGTGACCAAACCTCTCCTTGGCGAACTTCTAGACATCGTTAATAATGCGAATAATAATATTAACAACTTTGTTATCTCAATTATTGATTTAATAATATATAAAATATTGACAATAATTGAATCGAATAACGTGAGATCTTATCACGACAATTCTTGAAGCAATAATTGAACAAAATGAGTGACTTCTCACGTAAGCATCGATAATCAATCTGGTATTACTCTTATGCGACCACGCGTATTCTGTACTTTTAACACTTTGGGTGTTTCAGCGATTAACGGTAAAACTTCCGTAGTTATTTTCATAAAATATTTTTTTTTTTTTTTCTCGATCAAAATAATTACATTGTGAGTCCACTTAATGATTGTGCCAATGTATGTAATATTCCTGTGGGGTATTCACCAATGATTGTCAACTTGATCGTACGAATATTCCTGTTTAAAATGAATATTCCAAGGCCATAATCGAATATTATAAACAACTTGCGTACTTTTCATAAAATTTCTAAATATTACCCACACCTGACTATAACATATCAAATTCGTTTCCATAATATTTAAAAATGATAATTATAGAAAATTCATCTTTATTCATAAAAGTTGGGGTCTTTATTGAGTATGTTCAAACACATGTTTTACAATCCTTTATGAATTATTGAAGTCAAGATATGACTGAAGACAATTGAGTTATGGAAAACTCAATTTATTTGTGATGTGTGTTATGTAAAATATGATAAGTTGTTAAACATGAAGTATGTCTTAAATACAAAAATGAAGAAAGTAAAAGCATGCATATGAATATGTTTACTATGAAATGAATGAAATACAGGTAGATACATTACATTGCATAAGACCTATGATACATGTATAAGATGTATAGTATGAGAAACATGATGCATGATTTAAATACATATTATGTATAAAATGTGATGCATGAAAACTGTTAGACTTGATGGGACGTTGTGCTCAACCTTGCAAAATATAAAATTTCCAGATGCAAGATGATCTTTCAGATGATCATAACAACGAAGGTTCAAAACACGACATGATTTGAAACGATGTATTGCTTCTTTAAGTCTAGTTCGTACTAAGTCGGTGCTACTTGTTGTAATTATGAAAATATTTGAAAGGTTCAACAAATAGAAATTGAAATATGTACTCGCTTTGAATAAAAGATGGAACTTTGCAGTTACGTTATATAGTAGAGTACTGTAATGGCAATGTATAGAAAGTGGCTTTTAGTGAATATTTGATTATTAAATTAAGTGCGAATGTTCAGGGAAATGTTTAAAGTTAGAAGTTGAACTGTACATTCACATATAGCATTTTGAAATGGATCATAATATACATACGATACTTAGTATATCTAGAAATGTTAAAGGTTGTAAATTCTGGAACTGAGACACGATTTAATCAATTGAGTTTTAATATCTATATTGGTATTGATTACAAGAATCTATCTGAATCATGATGCAAACTCAAGGTATAAAAGAAACTCATAAAGTTTTAAATTAATTTATCTGCATTTTATCGATTATAATATTGATTAATGACATAAGGTTATTATGAGATAGTATTATTAACGCATAAGATCAGGTGTCAGAATAGTCCTGATTTTGGGGTCGTTAGATCATCCATAAATTCATTTAAAAATACAGATTTAACATCTATTTTTAATAACTTAAATCCTTTATGGAAAACAAAGGCTAGGCCCAATACGTATTGACTCAATTCTAGCAACAGGGGCATAAGTTTCATCATAATAAATTTATTCATGATGATTATAACCTTGTGCAACTAGTTTAGCCTTGTTTCGAACTATAGATCCACTTTCATCTAACTTATTATGAAAAACCTATTTAGTTCCAATTATAGAAGTATCATCGAGTTTCGGACTAATTCACAAACATTGTTTCTTATGAACTGATCTAATTCATTTTTCATAGAAAGAATCCAATCTTCATCCCCTAAAGCATTCTTTACATTTTTAGGCTCAATTTAGTATAAAAATGTCATGTGACTAGCTAGATTTTATAATTAAGATCTAGTAAATACTCCTCGATCAATATCATTAATTAAATTTTCAATGGGATGATTTTTGATAATGTGTTATTCTTTAAGTAAGCTTTCTAAATCAAGATTTGGAATTTCTAGAGGATTGTCTAAAGGTGATAAGCTATTAGGTTGCTCGATATTCTTAAGAATATTTTCTACAACATGATCATCGTCAACTAAATCTTTATATTTGGAAGGCGGTTGAGATTCATCAAAATTCACATTCATTGATTACTCAACTACTAGACTTCTCTTGTTGAATACTCGATATGTTTTACTTTTGAGCAAATTAATATCTCAAAAAGATTATCAGATTTGGGATCGAATATTGATATATGACATTTAGTATTTATAATAAAACATTTACTCCCAAAAACACGAAAGTAGTTAATCATCGGAGTTCTACCACAATAGAGGTCTTTAGGAGTTTTAAGCAGGATAGGTCTTAAAAAAAACTCTATTTAGTATGTAGCAAGATGTTGCTACTGCTAGGGGGTGCTTATCGATAAAAAATTGAATCTGCTGGTACCAAAACTGTAATAGTCAAAAACTCAATACCGGTACTGGTACCAAATATATCGATTTTGGTACCTATTCCGTATGCATTTAGTACCAGTTTTTACGGTTCAGTTCACTCTTGTATTGCAATAATAATGGAGTATTTTTTAAAATGAGAAAAATGAAGACTCAAGTAATTTACCAAACTTTTCAAGTTAATATGGTAATGTTAACTATTTTTAAACTTGTTATTTTTTTCAATATACTCCATAACTTTCTTATTATTATAAACAAAAAAAAATTTATTTATTAAAAAAAATATAAGAATTAAGCAATATAAATCAGTAAGCAATTAAGTTTAAGCAATTAGGCATAAATAAATAATAAATGTATACCAATAACTAACTAAACATGCTTACAAGTTACACCAGTGTGTTAGTAACTAAATTGTTTTTGAATTTATTGTTGGGAAAAGTGCACCTAAAAATACACTACAAAAAAATAAACACTTGACAATAATTTTTCGGGCAACGACTTATAAAGTCGTTGCTAAAAATGCATGTTTAGCAACAAAATTTGTCATTCGTTTCGTTGCAGTTTATGAAAGGCTTTCATTTTTCGTAACAAAATTCATAAGTCGTTGAAAAAATTCGTTGTCAAATCGTTGGCGGGGAAAAAAAACACCGCCTATTTTCTTTTTTGTTGTCGATGAGATTTCTCCTCATCGTTGGGCCTCGGCAACGAAATTTTTTTTGTTGCTATATTTCATTGCCTAATATAGGCCACATTCATTGGCAACAATTTATTTTCGTTGCGTATTTAATATATTTTTTTGCAACGACTAGTAAATTGTTGCCCAAAATTAAGACAAACCAAATAAGCATGCCTCTTCCCCCCCCCCCCCCCCAAATGCATCATTTTTTATTTAATTTTTTTTATTTATTTGGACACAATTTTATACAGTGAAATGTTTCACTCCGTCTGTCTCAAAATAAATGCCCAGTTTTATTTTTTTTAAAGTTATAATTTTTGAAATTAAAATAATCATCATATAGATATATTTTTTAATTTACAAAAAATAAAGTTTGTAGTTAATTGGATGTAGTTTATAATGATAATATTCACACACTTATAATTTTGAAAAAAATATAATTAATTTCTAAAATAATTTATATGAATTTTACTTGTAACTCGTTATTTTACATATATACTTTTTGACAAGGGATGGGCAAGGAATCAAAATCGCTCCCGAAATTACACAAAAAATCGACCAAACTGCATCGATTAAGTCACGCCAATGGTTCCGGCATACACCAATTAAGTTGCACCAATGGTGTGTAAGTTCTTTTTTAACTCTCCTTTTTCAAATTCTCTTTTTTCTTTACTTGTAAATTTTTTTTATAATCAAATATTAATTTCTCTTTATATCTTGAATTAGAGGGTGTTTGGAAATGACTTATAAGTTGGTCAAACTAAGTTATAAGTCATTTGTTATTATTTAGTGTTTAATAATAACTTAAATTTTAACTTTTTTTTGACTTATAAGTCATTATTAATTTTTTTCGTGCTTCATGTGCTATATTTGTTATGTATTAGATAAATTTTACTACCATATATATATATATATTTAAACAAATATTCATATAAATATTTATAAATTTATAAATAAATATTTGTTTATAAATTTTAAAGATAAATTTATATATATATATATATATATAAAATATATTCATAGTTACGTTATATAAATATAAATAGTTATTTTATATATATTTAGTTTAATGTGGAGGTTTAAGATGGGTATATATATATATATATATATATATATATATATATATATAATAATAAATTTATCTAATACACAAAAATATAACATAAGAAGCAAAAATATAACCTAGGTTTCAAACCTAAGACCTTTGGTTTATTGGGCCATAAGCTACCATCAGCCATTCTAATTTATTAGTTAACTAAACTACCGCCATAACTTGTAGCGGTGCACATGTAACACATAGCAAATGAGGGGCAGGCTGTGCGGCAAATAAAATAGGTAGGTATACATCACCCATCTTGAGTATGCCAAATACATAGTACAAAATTCAAATACAACTTAATATACAACAAAACATAAATACGACAAAACATAATCTAAGAGTTTTAATAAGAATATTGTCATCTAGACAATATCCACACTCAATGGAGTCCTCATTACATTTATTGTTACACTATTTAACAGAATAGTGAGGACTACTAATGCTATCATCTGGACCATCACTCCGGTTCCCAGACTAGTCCATTACGTTCTCATTTCTGAAGAATACGGTGAAAGAAAAAAGTGAGCTCAACTAGCCCGATAAGAAATATTATGACTAAGATAATGCGAGAATAAATTATCATTAGTCTTCAACAATGTTAAACCGATAAAATACAATAGACATCAAGTTTAAGCGTAGCGTAATAAGCAATCCATTAGAAGAGTCAAGTAGAGCATGATATCTACTATCTTACGTGATTTAAAATGTTTTCATCAATTTTTATCGTTTGAGACTCGACAATAAATAAACCACATCATCAAGTCATCCACACACTACGGGCGAGGATATTCATTAAATCATCAATGGTTATGACTATACCGAATAATTCCTGGTCATAATCATACTAAAAACTGTCCATCAATGCACTACAGGCTACTGAGGACTTTTACCACATCATTTATAACATTATAGGTCATGATTATACCGAATAATCCCTGGTCATAATCATACCAAGTCCATCTATGCACGTAAGCCAAAGATGACTTTCATCACAATATAAGCATGAGGATGATGACAATGACATAATAATTCAATAAAATAAGTTCAAGAATAAATTTTAAAGATTTATAAGTTAATTTATCTTGAAATCAATTATGTCCAAATTGTCAACATGATACTGCTTTGTGGAGTAAAATTCAAGAATACTCAGAAGAATATTTCCATGAAAAGATACCAGATGAAGCGCAAATATCCAGGATATTCTACTAATTTCATAGAGTATAAAAACCAAAACTTTAACCAAATGAGTATCATGGAATATATGAAACTGCAAATGGATTTTCACCCGCCATGCGGTAATCCACGTAGACAGATCATTTCCACAATTTAATAAGGAATGAATACGAAGGATCATTCACCATGCATGTGATAATCCACACGCATGTTTATTCCAATGAATAATAAAGAATGGAACCAAAGTCATGCGTAATTTGCACAGACAAGATATTCCAACAAAATAATAAAGAATGGAATAACAGAAGAATTCACCATGCATGCGATAGACCGCACAAACAGGTTATTCTAATAGAATAATAAAGAATGGAACCAGGTCTAGCGTAATCAAAGCCTGAGATATATTCAACGTAATAATAAAGAATGGAATAACAAAGAAGTCACCATGCATGCGATAGACCGCACAAACAGGTTATTCTAACAGAATAATAAAGAATAGAACCAGGTCTAGCGTAATCCGCACAGACTGGATATTCCAACAAAATAATAAAGAATGGAATAACAAAAAAAATTCACCATGTATGCGGTACTTTGCATAGACAGGTTATTCCAACATAATAATAAAGAATGGAATAACAAAAGAATTTCACCATGTATGCGGTACTTGGCATGACAAGTTATTCTAACATAATAATAAAGAATGGAATAACAGAAGCTCTCTTCATGAATACGAAAGAAATAATACCCCTTACCTTAGAAAGAAACCGGATACTCTGGAGTAGAGAGGTAGCAGACTTCTCTTCTTCTTTCTCTCTATAATTTCTCTCTATAATAATTGCTCTATAGCTTTAGTGAATTGGTGAGAAATGAAGGAAGAATGAGCTTCTATTTATAGAAAAATATAGTTTCGATAATTGCACGTTTTGGGGCTCGAAATATTACAAAGACTGATACCTTCACTTTTCTTTCATTTTTAATTTAGTCTTGCAAGTATTATCAAACTTGCACCACCTCCCCTAATAGTAAATAATGTGAATTAATAGTTCAATCATGTGAATCAATAGTTATAATCATGTGAAAATACTGAATTACAAGATATAGTACCTCCATCATACCTCTATTTTTTTAGTCATACAAGTATTATCAATCTTGCACCAACTCCCCTAATAGTACAAGAATGTGAATCAATAGTACACACATGTGAACAAATAGTTATAATCATGTGAATTAATTGCTCATTTATTCATTTATCATTAATTACAGAATTAATCGAAGATAACTTCCACACATCAATTAATATCGAAATAAATATCGATTTTTACTAACACTGATAATTCCAACACAATGGAACTATCAATTTCATCTTTAATCAACACGAACTTATTCATCATTAATATTATAATTCACAATATTTAACAACCGAATGTCGTTCCCGAGAAAGAGGGGCTTTTCGATAAGGATTTCTCGTTATTGGTAGCCTGAATTAGATTATCTAACCTCTCTTAATAGAACTTCTAGACATTGTCAATATTGTAAATAATAATATGAATAACTTTGTCGTCTCAATTATTGATTTAATAATATATCATATAATGCAGATGATATTATGACAATAATCGAATCAATAATATGAGAGATATGATCGTGAATTATCGTGTAGCAATAATTGAGTATAACTGAGTGACTTCTCACGTAAGCATCAATAATCAATACAGTGTGTCTACTTCTATGACCACCGTATTCATCGCATACTTTTACTAATGGGTAGTTCAATGTTTAACGGTAAAACTTCCGCAGTTATTTTTATAAAAAAGATAATTATGTCATTTTCTAAATACGAAAATACTTCCGTTATGGGGTCCATCAATAATTGTCTTGGTCATTTAATATTCCCTGTTAAAACGAATATTCCCCGACCAATCGAATATTATATAACCATTTTCTTACTTTGCAAAATTTGTAAATATTACCCACAACAATAACATTATATCAAATCCACACTATAATATTCAAAAATATATTTCGAGAAAATTATTCTTTATTCATAAAAGTTGGGGTCTTATAACCTCCTTTTCTTATAAAATTTCGTCCTCGAAATTAGGGTGCGTACCTGGTATGTCGAAGAGGTGAGGATACCTTAATTTCATCTCAGATTCTAACTCCCAGATCATTACCTCCACATCGTGGTTTCTCCACAAAACTTTGACTTGAGGTATAACTTTAGAGCGTAGAATATGATCCTTCTTATCCAAAATTTTAACAGGTAACTCTTCATACGTTAAATCTTCCTCTATCTCGTCTGGTTCTAATTCAATAATATGGTTTGGGTCTTTCACATACTTACGTAACATAGATATGTAAAAAATGTTATGAACACAAGACATACTTGGCAGTAAGGTGAGTCTATAGACCACAGTTCCTACTCGATTGAGGATTAAAAATGGGCCAATGAATCGAGGATTGAGCTTTCCTCTCTTTCCAAATCTTGTAACTCCTTTCCATGGAGCAACACGTAATAACACATGATCTCCAATATTGAATTCCACGTCTTTTTGATGAAGATCAGCATAACTCTTTTATCGATCATGTGAGGTTTTATACGTTGTCGGATCGTTTGAATCTTTTCCGTAGTCATATGTACCAAATCCGGTCCCAACAACGTTGCTTCACCCACCTCATCCCAAAGATCTTTGAGAACGACACTTTCTTCCATACTGGCGCCTCAAATGGAGCCATGCCAATACTTGCTTGATAACTATTGTTGTAGGAAAACTCCACCAATGGTAAGAACTTGTCCCAACTTCCCTTGAAGTCAAGGACACAGAGTCTTAATAAATCTTCAAGAGTTTGAATAGTCCTTTCCGACTGCCCATCCGTTTGAGGATGATATGCCGAACTAAATCGTAAATCCGTGCCCATAGCTTTTTGCAAACTAACCCAAAATCTTGAAGTGAATCTTGGGTCTCGATCAGAAACTATGGATACTGGCATACCATGAAATCTTACGATCTCATTTATGTACATACTAGCAAGACGTTCAAGTGTAAAAGTTTCTCGTATCGGTAAGAAATGAGCAGACTTGGTCAATCTATCAACAATGACCCAAATCGCATCTATGCCTTAAGAAACCTTGGGAAGACCAGTAACGAAATTCATGGTAATGTTCTCCCACTTCCATTCTGGAATTTCAAGTGGTTGCAATGGACCTTTTGGCACTTGATGCTCTGCCTTGACTCGTTGACAAGTTAGATACATTGAGATAAACCCGCTATCTCTCTCTTCATATTACTCCACCAAAATGTATGTCGAAGATCACGATACATTTTGGTACTCCCAAGATGGATTACAAATGGTGTGTTGTGCGCCTCCATCATGATTTTATACTTCAAGTCGGAATCATTAGGAACACAAAGTCTGGAGTTGACTCGAAGTATTCCTTCTTCATCGATTCTTGCTTCCGAAATAGCACCTTCTTGCACTTTCTTCTTCATACGCATCAGCTCCAGGTCTGTAGTTTGAGCAGCTTTAACTTTATCGATTAAAGTTGGTTCCACTCGTATATTCGCCATCATCACATGGGTCCCTGGAGTCTTTAACTCTATTTCCATCCTTTCCAAGTCATACAAAATGGGCCTTTGCGTTGACAATATTGCACTCGTGCCCGCATATGATCTTCTACTCAATGCGTCAGCTACTACATTCGCTTTTCCAGGATGGTATTGGATGGTATGATCATAATATTTCAACAACTCAAGCCATCGTCGTTGCCGCATGTTGAGTTCCTTTTGAGTGAAGAAATATTTGAGGCTTTTATGATCCGTATAGATCTCCACCTTCTCTCCATACAGGTAATGCCTCCAAATCTTAAGCGCAAAAATGACTGCTGCCAACTCTAGATCATGAGTAGGTTTATTCCTCTCATATTCTTTAAGTTTTCGAGAGGCATAGGCTATGACTTTCCCATGTTGCATGAGAACACATCCTAACCCTTTGCCTGAAGCATCACTGTAGATGACAAATCCCTCCGAGCCAGATGGTATTGTCAGAACAGGTGCTGAAATGAGTCTCCTCTTGAGTTCTTGAAAACTCTTTTCACATTCCTCGCTCCAACCGAATTTTATATCTTTTCGAAGTCACCGAGTTAATGGAGTAGCGATTCGAGAAAACCCTTCTACGAATCTCAGATAATAACCAATAAAGCCGAGAAAGCTACGTGCTTGGTCATCGACTTAGGTAGCTCCCAACTTTGAATTGCTTCAATCTTTGCTTGGGATCAATGGATATTCCATGATTTGATATCACGTGCCCAAGGAATGCAACTTCCTCGAGCGAACTCGCATTTCTTCAACTTGGCATAAAGCTTGTTTTCACGAAGCTTTTGGAGTATCAGCCTCATGTGTTGCTCATGGTCTTCGCAGGTTTTGGAGTATATGAGGATGTCATCAATAAAGATGACCACAAAGAGATCCAAATATTCCTTAAATAATTGGTTCATCATATCCATGAAGGCAGCAGGAGCATTAGTCAATCCAAAAGACATGACTAGGAATTCATAATGCCCGTCTGAAGTTTTGAAAGCGATCTTTGGAATGTCATCGGTTTTAATCTTCAATGATGATGATATCCTAACGAATTAATCTTTGAAAAGAATTTGGCTCCTTGCAATCGGTCAAACAGGTCATCAATACGAGGCAACGGGTACTTAATTTTGATGGTGACATGATTCAACTCCAGATAATCAATACAAAATCGCATACTTCCATTTTTCTTCTTCACGAATAGAACAGGAGCACCCCAAGGAGACGTCTTAGGGCGAATGAAAAACCGATGTCTAACAATTCCACGTAGTTGGGTTTTAACTCACGAAGTTCAATAGAAGCCATTCGATATGGGGCTTTGGAAATGGGTTTTGTCCTGGGATTCAAGGTCGATACAAAATTCAATTTCACGCTCTGGGGGTAGGCTAGGAAGTTCTTCAGGGAATACGTCAGCAAATTTATTAACAATAGAAATATCATTCAAATTTGATGTATCTTTATTTAAATCTGTGACATGGGCTAAGAAAGCTTGACATCCGTTTTTCAATAAACGAATAGCTTTATGACTTGATATGACAGTGATTGATTTTAGTGGTTTGGTTGCTTGAATTCTCATAATAGGTTAGTAAGGAATATGAAAGCTAACAACCTTACGAAAACAATCAATTTTAGCATGATGAGTAGTTAACCAATTAACCCCTAAAATCACATCAAATGCAAGTATTTTCAAAGAAATAAGATCGACAGGTAACGTGTGGTTACCGATTTGAATCAAACAAGACTTATAAACCGTGGATGTAATGAAGGTTTCTCCCAACGGAGTTTCAACAGATAAGTCAAAGTCTAATTTCTCCGGAGTCAAATTTAAACGTTGAGCGCAAGTAGGAGAAATAAAGGAATGGGTAGAACCAGTATCAAATAAAGTATAAACTTCGCTAGAGTTTATGATTAGCTTACCCGTGATCACCTCGTTCGATTCCTCGCTTTTTTGGGAGGTTACGACAAACGCTCTCCCTTGAACTACTAGTTTTGTCTTATGCAGGACACCTTTGATGACTCCATCCCAATTTGGACTTGACTTTGGTGCACGACAAAATCGGGCTAGGTGACCTTCTTTTCCACAATTATAACACGCTTTAGACTGCATCGTGCAGTTTGGACTTATGTGTCCTTTTCCTCCACATTTGTAACATACGACCGGTGGTCGTTCTCCTTCCTTAACAACAGGTGCTGGTGCTGACGTCTTTTCATCCTTGTTAAATCTCCTCTTCTTGAAATTTCCACTCTTATTGTCATGGCCATGATTACCACCGAAGTGATTATCATTTCTGGCATGTTGATTCCCTCCACGTTTGTTGTCACCGCTTCGATGACTGCTACCACTGGTATTATCGACTTGTTGGTTGCTCTTTTTTGGTTGGGTTGACTAATTATCGCGCTCCAATAACTGAGCCCTATTCACAACATCTGAATACAAACATAGTTTGTGAGAAATCAGGTATTGACATATCTCGGGTTTCAAACCTCTTAGAAACATTCGCGTCATTCTCTCCTCATTATCAACCAAGTGGGACGCAAACCGAGACAACTCGGCAAACTTAGCTTCGTACTGTGCCACGGTCATATTGTTTTGCTCAAGCTTGATGAACTCTACCTCCTTCATGTGACGAATACTTTCAGGAAAGTACTTGTCATTGAACAGCTCTTGGAACTTCTCCCAAGACATTTTGAGTGTGGCAGGTTGAGTACGCTTTATAGATTCCCACCAGTAATCTACCTCTGCTCGCAACATGATGGTGGCAAAGGGAACATTTTGCTCCTCGGAGCATCCTAAGACATCAAATATCTTGTTGATCTACTTTATCCATGTCTCCGCCTTAAGTGGTTTTAGCTCTCCAAAAAACTCCGGTGGTCCCATCTCCTTGAACTGCTTAGCGGTGACAGTTTGAGAGTTGTCAGTGTTTCCACCTGCATTATGGACAGGAGCCGCTTTTGCCTGATGTTGCATGAATTGCATAAAGCCTCTGAACATGAGGATTATTGTCTTCCTATTGCACATTATCCTGGGCATTAATATGTGGTGACTCAACGGTCTCATGTGCTTCATTGTTTATCTCAACATTTTTGGATGCCATTTTTAAATACTGCCACAAAACAAGAGTTAATTAACATATCACATATTATCCCTATACTATGACCGACCAATTAAATACCAAATAAACTTATGTAGGTCATACTAGCGAAGGAATTCCCCGTCTCTCCCCTCCTAGTTCTTGTCTCATATTTCAGCCAGGGATCATATCCCTAAGCTTTGATATCAACTGTGACGCCCCCAAAATAGGTATACATCACCCATCTTGAGTCGCCAAATACATGGTACAACATTAAAATACAACTTAATTGTACAACAGTTGTGTGAAATACGACAAAACATAATCTAAGAGTTTTAATAAGAATATTGTCATCTAGACAATATCCACACTCAATGGCGTCCTCATTACATTTATTGTCACACTATTTAACAGAATAGTGAGGACTACTAATGCTATCATCCGGGCCAATCACTCCGCTCCCCGACTTCCACGACTCAGTCGACTACGTTCTCATTTTCAAGAGAGAACAAAAAGAAAGAAAGGGCAAATATCCAGGATGACTTTCATAATCATACCAAGTCCATCTATGCACGTAAGCCAAAGATGACTTTCATCACAATATAAGCATGAGGATGATGACAATGACATAATAATTCAATAAAAAAGTTCAAGAATAAATTTTAAAGATTTATAAGTTAATTTATCTTGAAATCAATTATGTCCAAATTGTCAACATGATCTTTGCTTTTCATGGAGTAAAATTCAAGAATGCTCGGAAGAATATTTCCATGAAAAGATACTGGGATGAAGCGCAAATATCCGGGATATTCTACTAATTTCATGGAGTATAGAAGCCAAAACTTTAACCAAATGAGTATCATAGAATATATGAAACTATGAAATGGATTTTCACCGCCATGCGGTAATCCACGTAATGCATCATTTTCACAATTTAATAAGGAATGAATACGAAGATCATTCACCATGCATGTGATAATCCACATGATAGGTTATTCCAATGAATAATAAAGAATGGAACCAATTAATGCGTAATCCGCTTGCAGACGGGATATTCCAATGAGAATAATAAAGAATGGAATAACGAAGAATTCACCGTGCATGCGATAGGCCGCACAAACAGGTTATTCCAATGAATAATAAAAAAATGGAACCGAGTCTAGCGTAATCCGCATACGCATGATATTCCAATGAATAATAAAGAATGGAATAACAAAGAAGTCACCATGCATGTGATAGACCGCACAAACAGGTTATTCTAACAGAATAATAAAGAATAGAACCGTGTCTAATGTAATCCGCATGCAATCGGATATTCCAACAAAATAATAAAGAATGGAATAACAAAAAAAATTCACCATGTATGCGGTACTTTGCATAGACAGGTTATTCCAACATAATAATAAAGAATGAAATAACAGAAGAATTTCACCATATATGCGGTACTTCGCATAGACATGTTATTCCAACATAATAATAAAGAATGGAATAATGTAAGCTCTCTTCATGAATCTGAAAGAAATAATACCCTTACCTTAGAAAGAAATGGATAATTGGAGTAGAGAGGTAATGACTTCTCTTCTTCTTTCTCTCTATAATTTCTCTCTATAATAATTGCTCTAAAGCTTTAGTGAATTGGTGAGAAATGAAGGAAGAATGAGCTTCTATTTATAAGAAAATATAGTTTCGATAATTGCACGTTTTGGGGCTCGAAATATTACAGTACAATACCTTCAACTTTTCTTTCATTTTTAATTTAGTCCTGCAAGTATTATCAAACTTGCACCACCTCCCCTAATAGTAAATAATGTGAATCAATAGTTCAATCATGTGAATCAATAGTTATAATCATGTGAAAATACGAATTACAGTATAGTACCTCCATCTATACCTCTATTTTTAACTTAGTCATGCAAGTATTATCAATCTTACACCAACTCCCCTAATAGTACAAGAATGTGAATCAATAGTACACACATGTGAATAAATAGTTATAATCATGTAAATTAATAGCAATTAATTGCTCATTTATTCGGTTAATTACCCGACTGGTCAGTATAACTTCCACACATCAATTAATATCGAAATAAATATCGATTTTTACTAACACTAATAATTCCAACACAATGGAACTATCAATTTCATCTTTAATCAACACGAACTTATTCATCATTAATATTATAATTCACAATATTTAACAACCAGGTCGTTCCCAGGAAAGAGGGGGCTTTCCAATAAGGATTTCACTCTATTGGCGCGTAATTAGATTATCTAACCTCTCCTTAACAGAACTTCTAGACATTGTCAATATTGTAAATAATAATATGAATAACTTTGTCGTCTCAATTATTGATTTAATAATATATCATATAATGCAGATGATATTATGACAATAATCGAATCAATAATATGAGAGATATGATGCAGCAATTACTGTAGCAATAATTGAGTATAACTGAGTGACTTCTCACGTAAGCATCAATAATCAATACCGTGTGCTACTACGCAACCACACGTATTACTGTACTTTTACTAATGGGTAGTTCAACAGCTTAACGGTAAAACTTCCGCAGTTATTTTTATACAAAGATAATTATGTCGTTTTCTAACTACGACAATACTTCTGTTGTGGGGTTCATCAATGATTGTGCCGTCGTACGAATATTCCCTGTTAAAACGAATATTCCCCGACCAATCGAATATTATATAATCACTTGCTTACTTTGCAAAATTTGTAAATATTACCCACAACTATAACATTATATCAAATCCACACCATAATATTCAAAAATATATTTCGAGAAAATTATTCTTTATTCATAAAAGTTGGGGTCTTACAGCAAATGAGTAATTTCTCATGTCGCTACAGCCTGTAGTGGCAGGGAAAAATCTATTTCAATCCGTGACATCCAATGTTGCGATCAACGATATAGATTATGATTGTTGAAATAGAACCCGTGACAACCGATTGCCAAACATGTTAGTTCCATGCCTCCGACCCAAATAAACCCAACCTTATCAAACCTGATTATTATTTCTATGCTTCACAATGTTTCCTATTTCTAGATAGAAGTAGGATATACTTACAAGTAATCACTCACTCCTAAAATGAAAGTGATGATTGATTTTATGCGAATTTTAAAAAAATATCAAATGATAAAATTATTCATATTTAAATTCTCATCTAATTGCATATTTTTCTATACATGACTAGTGATATTATATAAATATTTATAAATAATAAAAATATGATATTTAATACTAAGGATATTACGCACAAATTATTGTAAAAAAATAGATTATTTAATATAAGTAAATATTTAACTTGAGATTACATAAAATAATAAAACTTTTATTCTGTAGGCGGAGGAGTAACTTAAATCATGAACATATTTTTTAAGTCAAAAATAAAACATAAAAAGAAGAATAGTAATGATATACTCCTAACTATTCCTAGTTCTCCTTTTACTTTTTTCTAAATATATTATAAAATTAAATTATAATACTATCACTTCTAAGAGAAAACATAAAAGATGAAGAAAAAAATTATTATGTTTTATGAACTAAAACAAAATAAAATTATTTAAAAATGACTTATAAGTCATTCCTAATAAGTTAGTTTGACCCATATTAATGTAATATCAATTTTATCCCTATTTTATTTATTTATTTTTTTAAAAAATGAATTTGTAAAAAAGAAGAGTAAGATGCAACGTCACTTTAATTGGCATTAGAATTTTTATTTTTATTTTTTATAGCTGAAGTCTTATATACTCTTTCATTTCTAACGTCGATGATAACATAAAAAAATATTGATGTTTGTAAACAAGTAGAAGAGATCAAAGAAATTAAAAAAAAAGATATTCCAACGTCAGTTAAAGTTATGTTACATCTTACTCTTTTTTTTATATAAATTTTCTTTATAAATTTTTTTTTAAAAGTTACAATGCCGGTTAGTTTGGCATTGGATCACATTTTTATTTTTTTCAAATTTATTTAAAAAAATAAAATCGCTTTAAAAAAAATTAAGATAATTTTTTTTAAAATTCGTTTTTTTAAAAAATATTTTTTAAAGTGGCGTTGGTTGTCTTTCTAATTTTTAACGAAAAATAAATATCTAAAAATTCAACGCCATTTCAAATGGCGTTTAGTAATTTTTTCCAAATTAGATGTGGGAGTCTTTACTCCCAATGGTAGTCGTTGAAGTTTTTATTTTTAAAAAAATATTCGTTTAAAAATAAAATCTTTTTTAAAAAAATTAAAGCTTTTTTTTTTAAAAATATAGTTTTTTTTTATTTATAAATTTTTTTCTTAAATTAATTAATTTTGTTAAGAAAATAGTTATTTTAAGAAAATTTGAACAAAATGGATATAGTTAAGAAAGTTGAATATAATTTAGGTAATTCTGGGAAAATACTCCAAATCCAACCTTTCCCCATTCTTTCTCCTGATATACTTTTGTCTCCGACCCAAACCAACCCAGTCGACAAAAATAATTGGGGAACTTTAGAAACCTAAAATTGAAGAGGCGTTTAGTGATTGATTCAAAATCAGTCCCTTTGATTCCCCTGCAATTGATGGAGCGGCGGACGAAAGAGAATGAGAAGGAGGGAGAAAGTGGCAACTGATCCTATGGCGTCGCTCAGAGTCTCTCTCTTCATAATATTTTCCCTGTTCTAGAGCCAAAAGTAAATCAATCGATGGCCAGCCCCAGTAAAGTGTCGACCCAGCTAGAGCTATGGTGCGATCTAGAGGACAAGGTGGTTCTGATCACCAGAGCATCATCGGGGCTCGGCAGGGATTTCTGCAACCCTTGCCAAGGCTGGTTGCAAGGTGATTGCTGCCGCTCGACACGCAGATCGGCTCAAGTCTCTATGTGATCAGATCAATCAGTCCTCTACTACTCCTCGAGTTGTTGCTTTAGCGCTCGATGTCACCGTCGATGCTCCGGCCATCGAGGCAACTATAGAAAAAGCTTGGGCAGCCTTTGGACATGTTGATTGTTTAATTAACAATGCCGGCATCCGAGGTATGCAATTTCAACATCTAAATCTTCACTCTTTTCATTTGTTTTCACATATGAAAAGTGGAATTATTAGGAAAATTCTCTAATTTTTTATTATTTGGATCTAATTTTTAAGGTATTTGTATTTGTATTTTTTATTTTCTTTGTAGAAAGTATAATATTAGTAAGAAAAACAAGTACTGCTATGTAATTTTATAATTATTTTCTAGTTACCTATAATTTTCCAATTAAAACATGGAAATATTGTCAGCGACTAAAATATAGACAATCTGCTTGGACGGACTGCATTTTATTGGAAAAATTCCATGCGGACATGATAATTAATCACTCATATTCATGTCCAATTTACATGTCCTCATAGAAGAGCTCATGTTATTGTACAAATTGACTATTTCTTCCTTAAATTGTGCACGTAATTGAGTTATTTTGTTCAAAATTGGTTACAAAGAACAATTTTACAAAAATAAATAAATAAACAATTTAATGGTGTCTTCTTGGTGCAAGCATTTCCCTGATAGAATATCTTTGGTTCATTTGATGGTTTGAATTTGGATTGTCTTCTGACACTAAATTTATCAGGAATGGAAGGTAGTCCAGTTTTTGGTGAACATGCACAACTTATTGGCATCCTGACAAGACCGCTACGACAAAGGACTAGTGGTGCTAAAATTTAGGTAACCAAAATTTTTTTTAGCTCAATCCTTACCTACAATAGGACTGGTGGAATGTAACTTATCTAATATTATCTATTTTTGGCTTAAAAGATATGAAATTTGTATTTATCATAAATCTGTTCATTTATTAGTTTAAGTGTTTATTCATAAAATCAATTTTAAAGTTCACAAGCATAAGAACAGCTGAACAGGCTAGTACAAGTTACCCTAAATAAGTTGTATCTTAGAGGAAAGGACAACATGAGAAATTCGAAGCAGTATTATAAAAGTTCAAAATATCTCTAGAAACCATATTTATCCAGCTCATTTCTCGAAATATATGTATGGCCTTGTACTTGCTCATAAGATGACAAGTTCACATAGTAAATAAATACTTCTTCCGTCCCATTTTATTTGTCCCAACTCCTAATTGACTTTTTATGTTCAAGTTGACCATTTTAAGAATCAACAAATCATATTATCCTTTTCAGATATAGATAAAAAAATGATCATAATGAAGTACATAAAAGTTACTATTAAAGTAAGATTTGTGGTTTCAAAAACTTTTAACTAATGTAGATTGAAGGGGCTTACTCTATAGCATAATGACTCACTATAAAACAAATTATGCAAAACTCTAGCTTTGATGGCAGCTGGTAATCCCATGGGAAGCCATTGCAACTTCGTGTTGCGATTTCTTACAAAAGGAACCTCAAAATTCATGGAAATGGATTCAAGCTAACAATGAAAACTCAGATGCTATAGGAAAGACATCTCAAACTAACTATCTTAACTTAGATAGTTCCTTCAATCATGTTCATGAGAAATGCTCTCCTCCATCACCTGTTGAGAACGCAATGGCTTCAATCTGTCTTATTACCATTGATGATGGAGCATGGGCATATGGTGTTTTGATGAACAAACAAGGCCTGATTCTTACAAATGCTCACCTTTTTGAGCCATGGAGGTTCAGAAAAGCAGCTGCAGGTGAGAAAACTGGAGCAAAATCAGAGGTAATCTTCACCCCCTCTAGTTCTGCATCTCCAGAGAGAGAGAGAAATTTGGCAGCCACCCAAAGAGTTGGGAGTTGCTTTCAACAAAACTGAAGCCTGCAGACTTATCTGTGTCTGATAAGCATGGGGTTATAAGTTTAATATGGCCAACACAACACATAGAAGTATACGCGTTCGCTTGGACAATAGAGACCCTTGGATATGGGTTAATGCTAAGGTTCTATTATTATCTTAGTATTGCCTGCATTATATTTATTTTAATGTTATCCTATTAGTTACTCTGCTTTATTATCCTTAGCATTGACATGTTTAGATTTGACATGATTACTTATTGTCTGCATGAATTTGGTTGTCTGCATGATCCAGAGGCGACAGAGTGTTCTTGATGATGATGATTAACTCATATTGATTCATATTTGATTTTTCAGTGCGTTGTTTGTAATGTATATTGTATGCTTGATTTTGTGGCGTGCAAATTCTTATGAGTATCTAAACTTTATTATCTTTACGTCCTATTTAATTTTTTTTTTGCTATAATGTCTTCCCTAACTTGGGCTATTAGTACAGTGTTCATGGTCTTGGACGTATGCTAGTATGCTACAATGTTCAAGTATTGGCATGTGTTAGTATGCTACAATGTTTGAGACGAATAAAAATTTTCCATGTTAATTTTTTCTTTTTGGTTGATTTTGTATGTGCTCTATTTGAGCTAATTTAATCTGTAAAATACAGCTAATAAATGAAATTGATATTTACTTGTTTTACCATATGATGAAGAGTTTGGTTGGGAAGTCATTTATATTTTAGGATATCTTGATCATTTTTTTACTTCTCACTTTTTCACGGGTCCCTTTATAATTTGAATTTATGAAGTGCAATTTTTCAATTTGTTCATACCTTTTAGAAGCTTATCTTATAATTTTGGTTATGAAATCTGCTTTTCTAGACGGTTTAGAAGAGTTTGTTATTGCTACATTACTATGCGAGGTCCTTAAAGCTCTTGTTTATCTTCATGCATATAGACGCTTCCATAGAGATGTGAATGTATTATCACCATACTTGGTTCTGTTAAAGGATTTATTGATTTTGGTCTCAGCATACTGACTCTTTCATTTCTTTAAAGTGTCACGAACAATATAGCCAATTCACACAAAAAAACATATATTGTACACAAATCGAATTTCTGATGGAATTTACTCTTATTGTTTTATTGTTTATTTTGATAAGTTGTTCTTTAGCATATATAGTCATTTATATATTGAAAATTGGCCATTTATTTAGAAAAACCATTCCCTACAGTTAAATGATAGTATGACACTATGTCGACCTTTTGTCATGTGATGGAAGTGTCCAGGATAATGCACCACTTCTGAATTTGCATTTCCTGTTCTGCCTTTTTCTAATTTTATTTGTTGTTATTCTGACTCCCACTAACATTACAATTTTTATAGGATGGGAATATATTAGTTGATTCTAATGGTGTTGTCAAGGTAGCCGACTTTGGAGTATCCGCAAGCATTTTCGATGCTGGGGATAGACAACGTTCAAGAAATACTTTTGTTAGAACTCCTTACTGGTATGTTTTCCTCTCCAGGTCCTTGATGTTTGCATATTTGAGATCCATCCTAATATCTGTCACCATTTGTAACAAATGGATTTGGTTGTTGACTTGAAGGTGTTGTTAGCTAATGTTACAATGTTTTTTCTCAGTATCGTTCCTGAAGCTATGTAGCAATTGCATGGATATGACTTCAAGTGAGTGGGTGACTTTTCTGATCAATTTTTCTCGGCTTCTCTATTTTTTTATGTTATTTCATGGGTGTATATATATATATATATATATATATATATATATATTATATTATTATGTATATATAATACTGCATTCTTAGATGATATGTTTTTTGTAAACAGAGCAGACATCTGGTCATTTGGAATAACAACACTAAGACGAGTTTTGTAGTTTTCATTCGTACGAAGTTTGATTGTAAAGATGATGAATGATCATGTATTAGATGATTTTATTTAATTAATAATATTTTAGTTTGTTTGTATTTCTGTCATAATTTGTTATGGGGTTATTGAGATATAATTTTTTTTGTTTATAAAATAATTTTGACATTCGTTATATAACAAAAAAAAATGCAATATTTATATCGTTGCAAATCAAAACGATAACGTATAGTGTCGTTGCTAATTGATAATAAATTTTGTTGCTCTCTAAAAACAATCACATTCGAATAGTATCGTTGCCAATTCATCATAATTATCTATAAAAAAACCAACGGCAATGCTAAATTTTGTTGCAAATTAATATATAATTGGTTTATTTTGTACATTTAGCAACAAACATCGTTACCAAAAAGTACACAATTAGCAACGAAAATCAATTAAGGCAACAATTTCTATATTGTTCAGTAATGGCAAACTTCGTTAGCAAATATGTATCAAATGCAATAAATTTTATCTTCGTTGAAAAATAAAAAAGATTCTTTTCGTTGCCAATTAGGAATATTTTGCAACGGAAATTATTTTTTAATAACAATTTCTTAATAAATTTGCTATAAAATATTTCGTTGCTAAATGATTTATGATTTTACAAAATAAAATAAAATTTCGCTATGTAAATATATTACTTTCAATCGAAAAAAAATTCATTGCTAGACAATTAGCAACGCTCATTGCGCAACGAAATGTCCAACGATCGAAAAATCGTTGCAAATGGCATTTGGCAACGAAATTTCGCACATTTAGCAACGAAAAGTGTTTGTTGCAAAATCACCATTTTTTTGTAGTGATAATCTCAATTCCAAGAATTACTTTTCCCTATTTATGCAATTAAATAAGAAATTAAAAATTCCAATAATGAGAACGAAAATAACAAATAGTTATCCACAAGTAAGACACAATTTAATGTAAAAAATTCTTAACAGAAAAAATTATAGGTCAAACTCCGAATATCCACTATATTAGTAATAATGTGCTTACAATAATCCTCTCAAGTTTTACGTCCTAAAATTTGAGGTTACACAATAAATTAAGAGAGTACAAATTTATCTTTAATTAAGTTGAGAAACCTAATTAACTTCACTACCCAAAAAACCTATAACAAAGTCTTCAAACTTTCAATTAAACGGAGATGACATTGGATACCCACGAGCAACAAACTATAATCCTCTCAAATTATTCTTTCGGTACCTTGTTACCGAGCTTCTCTCATAATAATGACTTCCTTATAGCCTTATTTATAGTATTTTTCCTAATACATTCATATTGTGGATTGGAAGCAACTTATTTTCCTAATTAGATTAGGAGTTACATTTACTTGTCTTGGTTATCAATCTAATGGGTAAATTCTTTTTGAACTTGGAATCCTTTAATGGGTGAGGACTCATACCCAACAATCTCCCCCTTCAAACACATGAGAGTAGGGCTCGCCAATCACAACTCCTCACTCGGAGTTAATTCCATAAAGTCTTGGTTCAACTTAAGCTTCTTGGAATCTTCAACTTTCTTCATGTCCACAGTAGTCTTGTGGCATTCACTCATCTTGTCTGTAAGACTGTAACTCAATAGTAATATTTTAATTTTAAGTACTGGGTTGCTAAGTTAGGCTTGGAGTTTCGTAAGGCAGCAATATATAGTTGAATTTGTGTTTATTGAGTTTTATCTTACATTACTTTTCAGTTTCATTTCATTTTTGTGTATCTTTTCAAGATTCAAACAGAGTTATATAATTTTATAGGGAACAGGCTTAGAATTTCATTGTAATTTGGGAAATGTATATGGTTTGTCAAACTTTATGGAGTTTTATAAATTAACACAGTAGGATGAGCGATTAGAGCTGTAGAGCATTTACAATAACGATTGTTCTAATTTTAATGTTTTGAATCATGACAGATTTTGGGATGGTACCTAACCTTGTCAGTATTTATGTAATGATTGGTGAAAAATTAAATCTACGTATCAAACCGTGGGTTTGAACCCAGCGTTAAATGAACCAGCTTTCATTCAAATTTGTGCTCGTGTGAGCAATAATAATTGGAAACAAATCGATATTCATTAAGCTATTGAAATTACTTTAAACATTTTGTTAGCCTTTACATCAGAATTGGATATTGATAGTTTAAACAGTCATCAGGATGTCAATTACTAAAGGAACAAAGTTACCAGAATGTGTACCCATATAACTGGTGTTCTGCTGCCTAATTTGCTAAAATTGATGTTTCTCAGAGTATGGTGCTCTTACCTCCTCCCGGGCACTCCCCAAACAGTACAAGAGTGGAAATATATTGGCATTGTACTGAGGTTGCTTGTATATTATTTGAATCATTCAATCTAATATTTGCTAGCATGTTATTAATGTAGGGTGCTGCCCCTAAACCACAGCTAAGGAAGGAAGGCACGACGTCATCAAATAAGTAGAGAAATAGAAAAGCAATATGTGCATCTTGACTGTGAGATAAACTTTGTTTGGGCTTCCTGTTTGTTGCGTATGTCAGTTGCAAATGTACATTTAAAATTTCCATCTGGAACATGAAGTTTTAGTTAAAATGCATCTGTTACATCTTGCATCACTCTCTGAAATTCTAAAATGTAAGTTTTTTGTATGTTTTTCTAAGTAATCATAGCTGTTTACTTACTGAGGTTGGATTTTGCTACTTTTCAGGTATATGTAGGTATTTTAGGAATTCTTCTAGATCATTGCCTATTCTTCAGTTACCTATTTGTGCAATTCCTTTGGGCACTTGGGTTCCAAAAATTGGAGAGGCAAATCGACGACCATTAGCGATGTTGAGACCAAGTGCCTCTCTTAATGCAGCATTAAATTTGTTAGTCCAAGGTTTGCTTCTTGTTTGATAACAATCTGTTTGCTTAAACGAAAAATATTTTCAAGACTGTTCTCTTGGAAAATGACTTGAAGTGAAACATATGTTTCCTTGTTACTGTAGTTACTTGGGAGCACCTTTTTTTGGGTGGAAAATCCCTTGGATCTTACTAAATTATTTATTAAATTTTGCTTTGTTTTACTAGTCAAAAAGAAAAAATAAGTTGAGTTGTTTTGGATGAATTTAATAGCATGCATTATTTATGCTTCCATTTAGCATGACATCTTTTCTTAGCTTAAAGAAGAATATTTTAATAGAGAGATTACAAAGTAGAGGTGGACAAATTGGCCTAACAGATTTGATTTTTGTAACTCTAGTGACTAGTTCTCATGATGAATAGGTATGATTTATTTGGTGCCTTCACGAATTATATTTATAGCCATTGAAAAATCGACTTAATTACAAAAGAGAGAAAATAGATCTTTTCCACATTTGTACTTTAGTGGGGATTCATTCTGTAGCCGCTGAGTCCACTTCACTATATGCAAGTGCAATCAGATGATCAAAAGAAGTTGCTAATAATTGTAACTTGTAATTTTTTCTTTAGGACTTGGTTCTCAAATCCTTTAAATGAAATAATTTCAAATAAACCAATATCAAATTTTTAACAAACCCACAGGATAGCAAATCATTTCCGCTCTATATCTCCATTTTCTAATTCTTACCTACAACGTCTTTGCTTTTGCAGCTCAAGTTAGTTCAGTTCCAATAGTGGATGATAATGACACACTATTGGATGTTTACTCTCGAAGGTAAGCCGTGGCTCTAATACAATTTGGACCCCTGCCTCGCTGTCAGTGACCAATTGAACTGATATTTGGTGTTTTTTTCTCTTTAAAGTTGCATACCATATTGAACTGACATATGTTTTTTTTTCTCTTTAAATTCTGATGTCCAGACAGCAGTCATGAATTTGAAGAAACTCTAGTATGTGGAAAACTCTAGTGTGTATATATTTTGGTTGAAATGGGTTTCTTGACTATTGTGATAATACAGTTGAACATAAGTAAATTCCATGAATTGATTTAGCTTTCAAACGCTGGGGGAAGACTTATAATTGCTTCCGATGGTATCTGGGATGCCTTATCATCTTATATGGCTGCTCAAGCTTGCCGGGGATTACCTGCTGAGCTTGCTGCAAAGCTGGTTGTTAAGGTGAGGACCAGACAGACAGTGACCGTATAATATGGTAATATAGTATATATTGATATAATTTTTTCTCTAGCAGTGTGAGCATGTTTGGTTTCATTTACGGTGTTATTGTTATAGATGTGTAAAAGATATGAAGTAGAGATAGAGAGAGTTGGTAGGTGTTTGGAGATAGGTAAGTTTGTTTTAATTCTGGTTTGTGTACAGCTGTTGACTGACTGACCAAAGAACAAATATTGCACTTGTTTATCAAATCTGATATTGCACTTGTTTATCAATTCTGATATTGCACAGCCAGACAGGCGATTCTCTAACAATTGTCGTATCCGATTTCAGGTTGGTTACTCTATACGATTTGAAGATTGTACTTCTGAGAAGACAGTTATCAAATATATGACGCATGAAATGTTATTGCTTTGGAGTTTCTAGGGAACCTTGACCTATCAAGTTACTGTAGTACATCACCCGACTAGAGATGAGCAATAACATAGGAAATGATTAAACATAAGTTATCTCCTAATTACTACTAAAAGAGTGAAATCAGATCGGCTTTGGAGATGTTAAAATCATATTCGCTTATTGGTGTATATTTTGTGGATGTAGTAATTTGAAATTGTAAACGAATGGTATTATTATTGGGATGTATTTTGAATGGTTGATACATTTTGGCTTTTAAATTTAAATGAGAATTTAGACATTTTAGCTATATATCATGACATTAGCAGATATCATAGTGCATTGGTAATATAGGTGAACCACAACTTTTTTTTTTCTTTATCTACAACATTTTAAAAATGCTGTATAAATTGGTTAAAAACGTTGTCTGATATATTAAACTAAAACGTTTTTATCTAGAAAACGTTGTGGAATTATACCTTCTACAACGTTTTTAAACATTTGCTAATTTATGAAAAACAAATCTACAACGTTTTTTTTCTTAAAAACGTTGTGTAATGTGCTTAACTACAATGTTTTAAAAACGTTGTGTAAGGGTGTCAAATAGATGACACCCTTAACCACGACGTTTTTTTGACTGAAACCACAACGTTTTTTCCGTGTTATCTATTTAATGTTTTGTAGTAGTGCACTTTCCTTCTTCACTTTTTTTATCAATTTAAAGTGCAGAACTTTCTTCTCATGGTTCTCATGCAAGGCTTTTCTCCCATCTCACATGACTTTGTACCACATTTTTTTCCCCATAACTCCCCCATCTTCAATACCTCTCACATGCGCCTACACCATGTAAAGATTGTCTACTTTCTTCTCTCTAATTACCACTGGAGAATCTTTAGTGAGTTTACACTGATTTTCAACAAAGAAACAATTATAGCCATTCTCATCAAGCTTACCGGCCAGTAGAGATCAAATTAAGGCGGTTATCCAAAATATATCTAACTTCTCTAAGTATCGACCTACAACCACTGTTAGTCTCCAAACAAATATTTCAAATATCGATAACCTTGGATGCACTCCCGTTTCCCATCCATACATAATCAAAATCACTATTAGTATAGGATGCGAAGATCTCACCACGTGAAATAGCATGGAATGAAGCACCTGAATCAATAAAACAATCATAACATGGCATCTACCATTACAAAAAATGGTGACATCAATGTCGGATAGATACAAGATCAAGTCTTTATCCTTATCTTTTTCCTTAGACTGCTCCTTCTTAAAAAATATGCCCTCTCGCCTTAATGTGACCTAGTTTCTGGCAGTGAAAATAAATTACCCCTTTTCTATCTCTAGACCTTCCCCTGGATTTTCATCTTCAGGAGAGCTCCTCCATCTGTTTTGTCCCTACTTTGCATGACAGAAACTTTTGAATCAACACTAGTCACTACGATATCTCTTCACCTTTTTTCCTTAATGAACAAACTATCAGCGTACAATTGGGAGCAAAGTTACGTACTCAACGACACAACTAGCATCTCCCAACTATCAGGAAAAGAGCTCAACAACAATAAAGTCTGCATCTCATCGTCAATAACCATCTTCATCGTACTCAAAAGATTTATCAAACTCTGAAAATCACTCAAGTTTTCTGCAACGGATTTTCCATATTTGAACTTAAAATTTGAAATCTTTCTAATCAAAAAAGCTTTATTATGAGTCGTCTTCCTTTTATACATAGACTCCAATTTCTGCCAGAGAGCATAGGCTTTAGTTTCCGTGGCAACATGATGAAATACACTTTTATCAATCCATGATCTAGTAAGACCAATAATCATCTTATTCCACTACGTGTCACTCTTATTTGTCAGCTTGACTCATTCATTCTCAAGTGGCTCGTACAAATCCTTACAGTAAAGCAAATCCTCTATTCTTGGCTTTCAAATTGCATAATTTGTAGCCTTGAGTTTAATCATACAACCTACGGTTCAGTCCTTAATTTAATTCGCACAAGAAAATCGCAAAAATAACCAAGCTTTGATACCACTGTTGGGAAAAGTGAACCTAAAATAATCTCAATCCCAAGAATTACTTTTCCCTCTTTTTTTGCAATTAAATAGGAAATCATCAAACCTAATAATAATGAGAATGAAAAATAATAAATAATTAACTTCTTGTATTGGATTTGTATAATCCATCCCACTTCAACTCATCGTCAATGCAACACACACCTATGTAGACTTTCCCAATAAGTATGTTGGATGACCTTTTTACCTAAAAGGTTAATCTATTAGTGTGACGTCCCCAAAACAGGTATACATCACCCATCTTGAGTCGCCAGATACATGGTACATAAATTCAAATACAACTTAATTATACAACAGTCGTGTAAAATACGACAAAACATAGCTGAGAGTAAACAAGAATATTTTCATCTAGACAATATCCACACTCAATGGTGTCCTTATTACATTTATTATTACACTATTTCACAGAATAGTGAGGACTACTAAAGCCATTTATCCTGCACCATCACTTCATTCCCCGACTCGTCCCAGCTATATTCTCATTTCCTGAAGAGAACAATGAAAGAAAGGGTGAGCTCAACTAGCCCAGTAAGAAATATTATGACTAAGATAATGCAGAATAAATTATCCTTAGCCTTCAACAGTATAACAACTGATAGAATACAATAGACAACAAGTTTTAGATCAACAACTACAGCGGAAATAAGCAATCCATTAGAAGAGTCAAGTAGAGCATAAAATCTACTATCTTCTATGATTTAAAAAGTTTTTCATCAACTTTATCGCTAAGACTCAACTTAAAAAAATAAACCACATAATCGAATCATCCCTGCACCATGGCCAAGGATATTCATTAAATCATCAATGGTCATGACTATATCGAATAATCCCTGGTCATAATCATACCAAAAACTGTCCATCAATGCACTACAGGCCAATGAGGACTTTTACCACATTATTCGTCACATTACGGTCATGATTATACCGAATAATCCCTGGTCATAATCATACCAAGTCCATCTATGCACGTAAGCCAAAGACGACTTTCATCACAATATAAGCATGAGGATGATGACAATGACATAATAATTCAATATAACAAGTTCAAGGATAAATTTTAAAGATTTATAATTTAATTTATCCCGGAATCAATAACGTCCAAATTATCAAAATGATACTGCTTTGTGGAGTAAAATTCAAGAATAATATTCATGTACCAAAAATAATATGGACAGAAAAGAAATATAATTTTTAGGTGAATAGTACCCCGTGAATAGTACCTCGGGAATAGTACCCCGTGACTAGTACCCCGACATGAAAAGTGTCCCGAATACCTGAGTGAATGATACTAGAGTGAATAGTAATTGGGTGAATAGTAACCCATGAATAGTAATTCGTGAATAGTACTCCGGCACGAAAAGTACCCCGAATACCCGAGTGAATAATACCAGAGTGAATAGTAATCGGGTGAATAATAATCCGTGAATAGTAACTCGTAAAAAAATACCAAAGAAAAGATATTCCATGACGAGTACAAAAAGAAATGATATCTCGATTTAGTATAATAGAATATACTGAAACTATGAAATGGATTTTCACCCGCCATGTAGTAATAAACGTGAGTATGATCATTTCCACAATTTAATAAGGAATGAATACGAAGGATCATTCACCATGCATGCATGCAGAATCCACATGTACGAAAGTTATTCCAATGAATAATAAAGAATGGAATAATGTAAGAATTCACCACGCATGCGATATAGGCCGCATATACTGAGTTATTCCCAATGTAATAATAAAGAATGGAACCAGTCACGTACAATCCGCATGAATGTGATATTCCAATGAGAATAATAAAGAATGGAACCAGTCATGCGTAATCCGTGCATGAGATGTGATTTTCTAATGTAATAATAAAGAATGGAATAACAACAGAATTCACTGTGCATGCGATAAATCTGCATGCATGACTTATTCCAATAGAATAATAAAGAATGGAACCCGGCCATGCGTAATCCATATGCATGTGATATTCCAACGTAATAATAATGAATCGGAACCAGTCATGCGTAATCCACATGTATGTGATATTCCAATGTAATAATAAAGAATGGAATAACAACGTAATTCACTTAGTACGCGATAAACCGCCTGAGACATGTTATTCTAACAGAATAATAAAGAATGGAATAATAGAAGAATTTCACCATGTATGCGGTACTTCACATAGACAGGTTATTTCAACATAATAATAAAGAATGGAATAACAACCCTTCCGAGTATTGAAAGAAAATAACTCTCTTCATGAATACGAAAGAATAATACCCTTACCTCAAAAAGAAATCGGATAATCGGAATAGTGAGGTAGCAGACTTCTCTTCTTCTTTCTCTCTATAATAATTGCTCTATAGCTTTAGTGAATTGGTGAGAAATGAAGGAAGAATGAGGTTCTATTTATAGGAAAATATAGTTTTGATAATTGCACATTTTGGGGCTCAAAATATTACAGAATAATACTTTCCTCTTTTCCTTTATTTTTAATTTAGTCCTGCACGTATTATCAAACTTGCACCATCTCCCCTAATAGTAAATCATATGAATCAATAATTATAGACATGTGAAAATACGAATTACAGTATAGTACCTCCATCTATACCTCCATTTTCAACTTAGTCATGCAAGTATTATCAATCTCACACCAACTCCCCTAATAGTAAATCATGTGAATCAATAGTACAGACATGTGAACACATAGTTATAAGCATGTGAATTAATATTAATTAATTGCTCATTTATCCTAAGTTAATTATTGGTCAATAATATAACCTCCAGACATCAATTATTATCGAAATAAATGTCGATTTTTACTAACTATAATAATTCCAACACAATGGAACTATCAATTTCATCTTTAATCAATACAAACTTATTCATCATTAATATTATAATTCACAATATTTAACAACCAGGCCGTTCCCAGGAAAGAGGGGGCTTTCCAATAAGGATTTCACTCTATTGGAGCGCAATTAGATTATCTAACCTCTCCTTGACAGAACTTCTAGACATTGTCAATATTGTAAATAATAATATTAATAAATTTGTTGTCTCAATTATTGACTTAATAATATAACATATTATGCAGATGATACTGTGACAATAGTTGAATCAATAATATGAGAGATATGATGCAACAATTACTGTAGAAATAATTGAGTATAACTGAGTGACTTTTCACGTAAGCATCAATAATCAATACCGTGTGCTACTATGCAACCACGCCAGACATCGTACTTTTTACTAATGGGTAGTTCAACGCTTTTAACGGTAACACTTTCGCCATTATAAAAAGATAATTCTGTCATTTTCTAACTACGACGATACTTTCGTTGTGGGGTCCACCAATGATTGTGCCGTCGTACGGATATTCCCCGACAAAAAGAATATTCCCCGACCAAATGAATATTTTATAACAACTTGCTTATAAATATTACCCACAACTATTGTGACGCCCCCAAAATAGGTTCACACGACCTATTTTGAGTCGCCAGATATCGCTCTATAAAAATCAAATACAAACTTCATTTATATTAATGCTGAATCGTCGCAAGAGTACTTACGATAACAGAGATAAGTTGTGAGTTTTAATACAATATTATCTCGTAGATGATCCAAACTCAAATTGTTACAATGCAATATAAAATACAGCAGCAAATATTTTAAGACCCCAAAGAAGAACGAGAAGATTACTATCATATTCATTCTAACGAGGTGCACTTTTGATGCTTTCAAAGTCGGGTTCTCATCACCCTATTGTTGTTTGCAAAAAATCAATTATTAAGTGTCGTATAAAATACGACACACACATCTTAGGTCCTCAATACAATTATCTATTGCATGTCATGCCATTTTATAATGTATTGGGAAACTTCGATAGTCTCGGACCATCACACTATTTCCCTGTTATCCCCGCTCGACCCAGCTATATTCTTATTACCTGAAAGGAATTGTGAAGCAAAGGGTGAGCACAAATAGATCAGTAAAGAATAACATGAATAAAGATAATTAAATTATCAATAGCCTTCGTCAATAATAAATCAGAGATTTAGAACATATGGTATATGATAAAACTTTTCAACCATAGTTGCAGCGGAATGAGCCATCCATTAGAAGAGTCAAATAGACCATCAGATCTATTATCTTCTCCATGTTAAAAGTCAACCAATAATGTTTTATCCCTGTAACATCAATCAACAATTCCTGTCCACAATCATACTAATAAATTCATCTTTGCACTACGAACAAAGATATTCATTAACAATTCATCTTTGCACTACATGCCAAAGACATACAACTGTAATTTAGAAGAGTCAAGTAGAGCATGATATCTACTATCTTTTACGAATTAAAAGTGTATAATCAATATTTTATCATTTGAGACTTAAATTTTAATAAATAATCCACATCATCGAATCATCCTCGCACTACTGACTACCAATGATATTCATATGTAGTCATCAATGGTCATGATTATACCGAATAATCCTCGTTATAATCATACCAATAATCGTTTCATCAATGCACTACGTGCAATGAGGAATTTTACCACATCATCTATAACATTACGGGTCATGATTATACCGAATGATCCCTGGTCATAATCATACCAATAAATAGTTCATCTATGCACATAAGCCAAAGATACTCATCAATCAATAGTTCATCTTTGCACGTAAGCCAAAGATATACAACTCAGAAACTAATAATCAATACCCATCTTTGCACGTAAGCCAAAGATATACAATCAGAAAACTAATAATCAATAGCTTCATCTTTGCATGAAGCGAAAGATATACAATTGTAAAATCAATAATCAACAAATCCATCTTTGCACGTAAGCGAAGATGACTTTCATCACAATATAAGCATGAGGATGATGACAATGATATAAGCATTAATCAAATGAAAATCAAGGATAAATATTAAAGACTTTAAATTTATCCAAATATTATCAATCACTTAATAAACTCATAATCTAATATTATTAATATTATAACCATATTTTAATCACTTCTTAAACTTATAAACAATTTATTTTAATTATTTACACTTTACCAAATAATGCATTTAATCATTCAAAAATACCATACTCATAAGATTTCATCACCAATGATCAAATCCCTCATCAAAAATCTGCATATACCTTATATAGGATTTCCAAGCCATAAAATCCTATTTTCAAATTTTGTTACTTCACATAACATATTTAATTCATTTACTCATAACTAGTTCATTTTCATAAAAAATACCAAATCAGTCCCAAAAATATTTCTTTTCTGGGATTTAGCAGAATATAGTCTCATATTGAACATATATTTTTCTCAAAATTTTTAAAATTCATTTACTATTTTTTATATGGCCAAAACTGCCGAATATTTAGACATTTATCATACATTTTACTTTTGTCCAAAAATTCCAAAATTTACAGGGTATACTCCCGTGATATACATGTACTCCCAATAAAAATTTCACTAATTTTGGAGTTAACCACAAGGAGTTATAAGGGTTTACTTTTAAAATAGTCTTTTCTCATAAAATTCATAACTCCTAATCTATACATCCAAAAATTGCCATTTTTGGACACAATCTAAAAAACTCATCAAATTATCCTTTCAAATTTTTCCAGAATTTTTGAGGGTCAAAAAAATTACGAAACTGCAAATGGATTTTCATTCGCCATGCGGTAATCCACGTAAACAGATCATTTCCACAATTTAATAAAAAATGAATGCGAAGGATCATTCACCATGCATGTGGTAATCCACATAGACAGGTTATTCCAATAGAATAATAAAGAATGGAATAACAGAAGAATTCACCATGCATGCGATATACCGCACATAGAGGTTATTCCCAAAAGAATAATAAAGAATGGAACCAGGTCATGCGTAATCCGCACAGACAGGATATTCCAACAGAATAATAAAGAATGAAACCAGGTCATGCGTAATTCGCATGCATGTGATATTCCAATGTAATAATAAAGAATGGAATAACAACAGAATTCACCAGGCATGCGATAGACCGCATAGGTAGGTTATTCCAATAGAATAATAAAGAATGGAACTAGGTCATGCGTAATCCGTACAGACAGGATATTCCAACATAATAATTAAGAATGGAATAACAAAAGAATTTCACCATGTATACGGTAGTCCGCGTATACAGATTATTCCAACAGAATAATAAGCAATGGAATAATAATAGCTCTCTTCATGAATATGAAAGAAATAATACCCTTACCATGTAAGAAAAAGCGGATAATTGGAATAAAGAGGTAGCAGAGACTTTCTTCTTCATTCTCTCTATAATTTCTCTCTATAATAATTGCTATAGCTTTAGTGAATTTGTGAGAAATGAAGGAATAATGAACTTCTATTTATAGAAAAATATTATTTCGATAATTGCACGTTTTGGGGCTCAAAATATTACAGTACAATACTTTCAACTGTTCTTTCATTTTTAATTTAGTCCTGCAAGTATTATCAAACTTGCACCACCTCCCCTAATACTAAATAATGTGAATCAATAGTTCAATCATGTGAATCAATAGTTATAATCATGTGAAAATATGAATTACAAGATAAGACTTCCATCTATACCTCCATTTTTAACTTAGTCATGCAAGTATTATCAATCTTGCACCAACTCCCCTAATAGTACATGAATGTGAATCAATAGTACACACATGTGAACAAATAGTTATAATCATGTGAATTAATAGCAATTAATTGCTCATTTATTCGATTAATTACCCGATTGGTTAATATAACCTCCGAACATCAATTATTATCGAAATAAATATCGATTTCCACTAACACTAACAATCCCAACACAATGGAAATATTTTTCTCAAAAATTTCATTTTTAAAATTTTGAAGTTTGAATTTTTTCAAAAAAGTCAACTGTTGACTTTTTTTTACCAAAAAGTCAACCCCGACAAATTTTGTGTTTATAGTCTATTTCTATTAATTTCATCGTTCTGGACTCAAATATCACGTTCGCGTCTCCAAATTCAACTCCGAACTCAAATTCGATTTTTAATAACATTCATCATTAATATTATAACTCACAATATTTAACAACCAAAGTGCTCCTGGAAAGAGGGGCTTTTCGATAAGGATTTTTTCTTATTGGTAGCGCCGATTAGGTGACCAAACCTATCCTTGACAGAACTTCTAGACATTGTAAGTATTGCAAATAATAATATAAATAACTTTGCCGTCTCAATTATTGATTTAATAATATAACATATTATGCAGATGATACTGTGACAATAATTGAATCAATAATATGAGAGATATGATGCAGCAATTATTGTAGCAATAATTGAGTATATCTGAGTGACTTCTCACATAAGCATCAATAATCAATACCGTGTGCTACTATACAACCACGCGTATTACTGTACTTTTACTACCGATTATTTTATGACAACTTGCTTACTTTGAAAAATTTTCACATATCACCCTTAACTTTAACTTTTTATCAATTTAACCATTTACTAAATAGAATAATTATAAGAAAATTGAATACTTTCATTTCATAAAATTTGGGGTCTCACAATCTCCTCTCCTTATAAAATTTCGCCCTCAAAATTTACGTACCTGGTAGTTCGAAGAGATTAGAATACCTTGCTTTCTTTTCGGATTGTACCTTCCCGGTTATTTCCTCTATATCATGATTTTCCCATTGCTCATCTATTGTATTTCAGATATCATTCTAGAATATACCTTCAAAACAAAGGTTAATTGACATATCACAATTTGTCAACTTATCAAGTAAACAATTTCAGCTTAGGTAAGTCACACACTAACGAAGTATATTACTCGTCTCTCCCCTCCTAGTTCTAGACTCATATCTCCGCCAGTGACCATATCCCTAAGCTCTGATACCATTTGTGACGCCCCCAAAATAGGTTCACACGACCCATTCTGAGTCGCCAGATATCGCTATATAAAAATCAAATACAAACTTCATTTATACAATCGTTGAATCACATGCGAAATCTGAATAACGATATGTAAAGTCAGAGTTTTAATACAATATTATCTCGTAGATAGTATACAAACTCAAATTGTTATAATGCCATATAAATGAAGTACCTGGTATGCCGAAGAGATGAGGATACCTTGACTTCATTTCAGATTCTAACTCTTGAGGTATAACCTTTAAGTCTTGAATACGATCCTTCGTATCCAAGATTTTAACACGTATCTCATCATACGTTAAATCTTCTACTATCTCGTCTAGTTCTAATTCAATAATGTGGTTCGGGTCGTCAACATATTTACGTAACATCGATACTTGAAAAACGTTATGAACACGCGACATACTTGGCGGTAAAAGCGAGTCTATAGGCCCTGATTCCCTACTCGATCAAGGATTTCAAATGGGCCAATAAAATCGAGGGTTGAGATTTCCTCTCTTCATCGATTCTTGCTTCTAGAATAACGCCCTCTTGAACCTTCTTCTTCACATTCATCAGCTCTGAGTATGTAGCTTGCACGGCTTTAATTTTATCGATTAAAGTTGATTCTACTTGTATATTCATTATTTTCACGTGGGTCCCTAGAGTCTTTAACTCTATCTTCATAATTTGTAAGTTATACGAAATGGGTTTTTGTGTTAACAACATCACACTCATAAATGTATACGATCTTCTACTCAACGCGTCAGCTACCACGTTCACTCTTCCATAATGATATTGAATGGTATAGTCGTAATCTTCAATAGCTCGAGCCAACGTCCTTGGCGCATGATACGTTCGTTTTGGTTGAAGAAATATTTAAGGGTTTTAGAAATGGGTTTTTTATTGGGGTCAATACAAAATTCGATTTCACGCTCTGGGGGTAGGCCAAGAAGTCTTCAAGAATACGTCAGGAAATTTATTAACGATAGAAATATCATTTAAAAACTGTGACTCTCATCCAAGACTTGGATAGCACATGAAATGAAGGTTCCTACTAACGAAGTTTCAACCGATAAGTCAAAGTCTAATTTCTCCGAAGTCAAATTTAAACATTGAGCGAAAGCAAGAGAGATAAAAGAATGGGTAGAACCGGTATCTAATAAGGTATAGACTTCGCAAGAATTTATAATTAACTAACCCGTGCTAACTTAGTTCGAGTTACTCGCTTTTTGAGAAGTCACAAAAAACCCTCTTCCTGAAACCACCGACTTTGTTTTGTCCGTATCCGCCTTTGGTGCCACCGTCCCAGCTGGACGTTCTCCTTCATTGAAAATGGGTGTTGGTGCTGCTGTCTTTCCATCGTTGTTGAACCTTCTCTTCTTAAAATTTCCACTCCTATTATCTTGGCCATGATTACCATCGAAGTGGTTACCATTCTTGGCATGATAAATTCCCCCACGATGGTTATCATTGTTCCGATGGCCGTTGCACCGATATGATTATTATCGTGTTGCTGGTCATTACCCTTTGGTTGTGCTGACTTATTATCGCGCTCCAATAAATGAACCCTATTCACAACATCTGAATATAAACAAAGTTTGTGAGAAATAAGGTATTGACGTATTTCGGGTTTCAAACCTCTTAGAAACATTCGCGTCATTCGCTCCTCATTATCGATCAAATGGGATGCAAATGGATAACTCATAAATTTAGCCTCGTATTGCGACACGGTCATATTATTTTGCTCCAACTTGATGAACTCCACCTCCTTCATGTGACGAATACTTTTAGGAAAGTACTTGTCGTTGAACAACTCTTGGAACTTCTCCCAAGACATCTTGAGTGTGTCAGGCTGGGTACACTTTACAGATTCCCACCAATAATCTGCCTCTTCACGCAGCATAAAGGTGGCAAAGGGAACCTTTTGCTCCTCGGAGCATCCCAAGACATCAAATATCTTGGTGATCTGCTTTAACCACGTCTACGCCTTAAGTGGTTCTGGCTTTCCCAAAAACTCCGGTGGTCCCAGCTCCTTGAACTGCTTAGCGGTGACCGACCGTGGGTTGCCATTATTTCTACCTATATTTTGAACAAGAGTCTCTCTTACCTGATATTTCATTAATTACATAAAGCCTTTGAACATCCCATCATTCATCATTTGATCGGTGTTGTTATTTACCTGAGGATTATTGTCTCCTTGTTGCATATTATCCTGGGTATTGATCGTTGGTGACTCAACGGTCTCATATGCTTCATTGCCGATCTCAACATTTTCAGATGCCATTGTCAAACACTGTCACAAAACAAGGGTTAATTAATATATCACATATTATCCCTATACTCTGACCAACCAATTAAATACCAAATAAACTTAGGTAGGTCATACTAGCGAAGGAATTCTCCGTCTCTCCCCTCCTAGTTCTTGTCTCACATCTCAGCCAGGGATCATATCCCTAAGCTCTGATACCAACTGTGACGCCCTCAAAACAGGTATACATCACCTATCTTGAGTCGCCAGATAGATGGTACATAAATTCAAATACAACTTAATTATACAACAGTCATGTAAAATACGACAAAACATAGCTGAGAGTTTAAACAAGAATATTGTCATCTAGACAATATCTACACTCAATGGTGTCCTCATTACATTTATTATCACACTATTTCACAGAATAGTGAGGACTACTAAAGCCATTTATCCTGCACCATCACTCCATTCCCCGACTCGTCCCAGCTATATTCTCATTTCTTGAAGAGAACAATGAATGAAAGGGTGAGCTTAACTAGCCCAGTAAGAAATATTATGACTATGATAATGCAGAATAAATTATCCTTAAACTTCAACAGTATAACAACTGATAAAATACAATAGACAACAAGTTTTAGATCAACAACTGCAGCGGAAATAAACAATCCATTAGAAGAGTCAATTAGAGCATAAAATCTATTATCTTCTATGATTTAAAAAGTTTTTCATCAACTTTATCACTGAGACTCAGCTTAAAAAAAATAAACCACATCATCGAATCATCCCTGCACCACGGCCAAGGATATTCATTAAATCATCAATGGTCATGACTATACCGAATAATCCATGGTCATAATCATACCAAAAACTGTCCATCAATGCATTACAGGCCAATGAGGACTTTTACCACATCATTCGTCACATTACGGTCATGATTATACCAAATAATCCCTGGTCATAATCATACCAAGTCCATCTATGCATGTAAGCCAAAGATGATTTTCATCACAATATAAGCATGAGGATGATGACAATGACATAATAATTCAATAAAACAAGTTCAAGGATAAATTTTAAAGATTTATAATTTAATTTATCCAGGAATCAATAACGTCCAAATTGTCAACATGATACTGCTTTGTGGAGTAAAAATTCAAGAATAATATTCATGTACCAAAAATAATTTGGATGAAAAGAAATATATTTTTCTATTGAATAAGTACCCATGAATAGTACCAGAACTCGACAAAAAAATGTCCCGAATACCCAAGTGAATGATATAGAGTGAATAGTAATTGGGTGAATAGTAACCCATGAATAAGAACTCATGAATAGTACTTTAAATGAAAAGTACCTTTTAATACCCGAGTGAATAAGAATCGAATGAATAGTAACTCATGAATAGTAACTCGTAAAAAAACCCCAAAGAAAAATGATATTCCATGATTTAGTACAAAAGAAATGATATCTCGACGAGTATAATAGAATATATGAAACTGCAAATGGATTTTCACCCGCCATGCAGTAATTCACGTAGACAGATCATTTCCACAATTTAATAAGGAAAGAATACGAAGGATCATTCACCATGCATGCGGTAATCCACATAGATAGGTTATTCCAACAGAATAATAAAGAACGGAATAACAAAAGAATTCACCATACATGCGATAGATCGCGCATGTGTTATTCCCAAATGTAATATTAAAGAATGGAACCAGTGTCACGCGTAATTCGCATGTAAAAATGATATTCCAAATGTAATAATAAAGAATGGAACCAGTCACGTAATCATCCGCATGCATGTGATATTCCAAATGTAATAATAAAGAATGGAATAACAACGAGAATTCACTGTGCATGCGATAAACCGCATGCAGACGAGTTATTCCAATGTATAATAAAGAATGGAACCTTGGCCATAAATGCGTAATCCGTATGCATGTGATATATTCCAATGAATAATAAAGAACGGAACTAGGTCATATGTTAATCAAGATAGCATGGATATTCCAACGTAATAATAAAGAATGGAATAACAACGAGAATTCACTGTGCATGCGATAAAACAAAGATGCATAAAAGTTATCTCAATAGAATAATAAAGAATGGAATAATAGAAGAATTTCACCATGTATGCGGTATTTCGCATAGACAGGTTATTTCAACATAATAATAAAGAATGGAATAACAACTGTGATGCCCCCAAAATAGGTCCACATGACCCATTCTGAGTTGATAGATATCACACTATAAAAATTAAATACAAACTTCATTTATACTGTTGTCGAACTGCTGCCAATAATACGACCCATTAGTTAAAGTCGTGAGTTTTAATACAATATTGTCTCATAGACAGTATCCAAACTCAAATTATTACAATGCCTTATAAAATACATCAACAAATATTTCAGACCCCAAAGAAGAACGAGAAGATTACTATCTTGTTCATTCTAATGAGGTGCACTTTTGACGCTTTCAAAGTCGGGTTCTCATCACCCTATTGGTGTTCACCAAAATCAATTATTAAGTATAAAATACAACACACACATGTTAGGTCCTCAATACAATTATATATTGTATGTCATGTCATTTTATAATGTATTGAGAAACTTCGACAGTCTCGGACCATCACACTATTCCCCTGTTATCCTCGCTCGACCCAGCTACACTCTTGTTACCTGAAAGGAATTGTGAAGTAAAAGGGTAAGCACACTAGCCCAGTAAAGAATATCATGAATAAAGATAATTACATTATCAATAGCTTTCATCAATAATAAATCAAAGATGTAGAACATATGGTAGATGATAAAACTTTTCAACCATAGTTGCAGCGAAACGAATAATCCATTAGAAGAGTAAAATAGACCATTAGGTCTATTATCTTCTCCATGTTAAAAGTCCACCAATAATGTTTTATCCCTATAACATAAATCAACAATTCCTGTCCAAAATCATATGAATAACACATAATCATAGTTGTGATTCTAAATTCCTCTTCGCACCTGTGATTTAAGATAATTTTCATCACCTATCTTCACCAAACATCAAAAATCATGGTTATACCAAATCACAATTCCTCGCTTCATATTTATACTAATAAATTCATCTTTTGCACTCACGACCAAAGATATTCATTAACAATTCATCTTTGCACTGTGCTGTGCCAAAGACATACAAATCAGTATTTTAGAAGAGTCAGTAGAGCATGATATCTACTATCTTTTACTTAATCAAAAATGTATAATTAATATTTTATCATTTGAGACTCAAATAAATAAATAATCCACATCATCGAATCATCCCCGCATCTACTACCAAGGATATTCATGTAATCATCAATGGTCATGATTATACCGAATAATCCTCGGTTATAATCATACCAATAACTATCCATCAATGCACTACTGCAGACAATGAGGACTTTTACCACATCATCTATAACATTACGGGTCATGATTATACCGAATGATCCCCGATCATAATCATACCAATAAATGCCCATCTATGCACATAAGCCAAAGATATTCATCAATCAATAGTTCATCTTTGCACGTAAGCCAAAGATATACAAATCAGAAAACTAATAATCAATAGTCCATCTTTGCACGTAAGCCAAAGATATACAAATCAAAACCAATAATCAATCAGCTTCATCTTTGCACGTATACCAAAGATATACAATTGTAAAATCAATAATCAACATTTCATCTATGCACGTAAGCCAAAGATGACTTTCATCACAATATAAGCATGAGGATGATGACAATGATATAAGCATTAATCAAACAAAAACAAGGATAAATATTAAAGGCTTTAAATTTATCCAAATATTAACAATCACTTAATAAACTCATAATCTTATATTGTTAATATTATAACAATATTTTAATAACTTCTTAAACTTATAAACAATTTAATTTAATTGTTTACACTTTACCAAATAATGCATTTAATCATTCAAAAATGCTAGACTCATAAGATTTCATCACCAATGATCAAATTCCTCATCAAAAATCTGCATATACCTTATATAGGATTTTCAAGCCCTAAAATTCTATTTACCAATTCTTCAACTTCACATAACATATTTAACTCATATTTGTAACTAAACCATTTTCATGAAAAATTACCAAATTAACTTATTATTTTTCTATCCTTTGTCCAAACATATATACATATATTTCATACACAACAAGTATTTTTTTATAATTTTTCAACTCCCTTAAGTATTTTTCAAAAATCAATTTCTAATTAATTCCTTAAGAAATTAACTACTTGAAGTTTAACTCTAGAAATTCCCAAATCTTGGCAGGATCTTACACATGTTAACGTGAGCTTCCAGTTTAAATTTCATGGTCATCGGAGTTATAGAACTTCGGTTATAGCATTTTTCGTCGGAAAAATCTAAATATTGAAATAGTCATAGCTTGCTCATTTTAAGTCGGAATGAGCTCATTTTTGGACAGGAGGTACTTTATACCCTATATTTCCATGTCCCAAAAGGCCAGAATTTTTCTCATAAATTAAGTGGCCAAAACAGCCCTTATAAAATTTTGGGCAGTTGTTTTTTCTCCCTTTTCACTTTTTCATGCTTTGTTAAAAATTGTCCATACAAAAATCTACAACTCCTCTTTCAGTGATTCCACTTGGAGGTGTTATAAAACTTATCATAAGATCCTCCCAAATTTTTCTAGAATTTTTGAATGTCTAAAAATTACAAAACTGCAAATGGATTTTAACCCGCCATGCGGTAATCCACGTAAACAGATCATTTTCACAATTTAATAAGGAATGAATACGAATGATCATTGACCGTGCATGCGGTAATCCACATAGAAAGGTTATTCCAACAGAATAATAAATAATGGAACTAGGTCAAGTGTAATATGCACCGACATAATATTTCAACATAATAATAAAGAATGGAATAACAACAGAAATCACCATGCATGCGATAGACCACTCGCATAAAAGTTATTCCAATGAATAATAAATAATGGAACCCAGTCAGTGTAATACGCAAGCGTGATATTCAACAATGAATAATAACGAATGGAATAACAACAGAAATCACCATGCATGCGATAGATCGCATGATAAAGTTATTCCAATGTAATAATAATTAATGGAACCGTGTCAAAGCGTAATACGCACCGGCGGGATATTCCAACGTAATAATAAAGAATAGAATAACGGTAAGAATTTTACCATGTATGCGGTGCCAGATGCACGGAGTTATTCCAATGAATAATAAGGAATGGAATAACAATAGCTCTCTTCATAAATATGAAAGAAATAATATCCCTTACCAAAATAATGATATCCCTTACCTCGGAAGAAGACTGGATACTGGATTAGTGAAGTAACAGACTTCACTTCTTCTTTCTTTCTATAGCTTCTCCCTCTATAATTTCTCTATAATAATTGGTCTATATCTTTTAGTGAATTGGTGAGAAATGAAGAAGAATGAGCTTCTATTTATAGGAAACTATAGTTTAGATAATTGCACGTTTTGGGGCTCGAAATATTACAGTACAATACCTTCATCTTTTCCTTAATTTTTAATTTAGTCCTGCAAGTATTATCAAACTTGCAACACCTCCCCTAATAGTAAATCATGTGAATCGATAGTAAATCATGTGACTCAATAGTTCTAGACATGTGAAAATACGAATTACAGTATACTACCTCCATCTATACCTCTATTTTTAACTTAGTCATGCAAGTATTATCAATCTTGCACCAACTCCCCTAATAGTAAATGAATGTGAATCAATAGTACACACATGTGAACAAATAATTATAATCAAGCGAATCTATAGAAATTAATTGCTCATTTATCCGGTTAATTACCCGATTGGTCAATATAACCTCCAGACATCAATTATTATCGAAATAAATATCAATTTTCACGAACACTAATAATTCCAATACAATGGAACTATTTTTATCAAAAATGTTATTTTTGAAATTTCAAAGTTTAACTTTTTTTGAAAAAGTCAACTGTTGACTTTTTGACCAAAAAGTCAACCCCGATAAATTTTGTGTTTATAGTCTATTTTTACTAATTTCATCGTTCCGGACTCAAATATCACGTCCGCGTCTCCAAATTCAACTCCAAACTCAAATTTGATTTTTAATAACATTTATTCATTATTATTATAATTCACAATATTTAACAACCAGGTCGTTCCCAGGAAAGAGGGGGCTTTCCGATAAGGATTTCTCCTTATTGGCGCGCAATTAGGTGACCAAACCTCTCCTTGATAGAACTTGTAGACATTGTCAATATTGCAAATAATAATATGAATAACTTTGTCGTCTCAATTATTGATTTAATAATATAACATATTATACAGATGATACTGTGACAATAATTGAATTAATAATATGAGAGATATGATGCAACAATTACTGTAGCAATAATTGAGTATACTTGAGTGACTTCTCACGTAAGCATCAATAATTAATACCGTGTGCTACTATGCAACCACGCGTATTATTGTACTTTTACTACCGGGTATTTTATGACAATTTGCTTACTTTGAAAAAATTTCACATATCACCTTTAACTTTAAACTTTTATCAATTTAACTATTTACAAAAATAGAAAAATTGAATACTTTTATTTCATAAAATTCGGGATCTCACAATCTCCCTCCTTATGAAATTTACGCCTCTAAATTTACGTGCACAATGAGTTCAAGAGATGAGAATACCTTGCTTTCTATTCTGACTATACCTTCCCTTGTTATTTCCTCCAGATCATGATTTTCCCATTGCTCATCTCCTGTATTTCAGATATCATTCTAGAATACAGTTTCAAAATAAGGGTTAATTCACATGCCACACATTATCCCTATACTCTGACCAACCAATTAAATACCAAATAAACTTTGGTAGGTCATACTAGCGAAGGAATTCCCCGTCTCTCCCCTCCTAGTTCTTGTCTCATATCTCAGTCAGGGATCATATCCCTAAGCTTTGATACCATTTGTGACGCCCCCAAAATAGGTCCACACGACCAATTTTGAGTCACCAGATATCACACTATAAAAATCAAATACAAACTTCATTTATACAACTGTTGAACTATCGTGCTGAATACGATCACAGTTAAGCTGTGAGTTTTAATACAATATTGTCTCATAGACAGTATCCAAACTCAAATTATTACAATGCTGTGAGACCCCAGATTTTATCAATAAAGATTTAAATTTTGTCGAAATAAATTTTTAATATTATGGTGTGAATTTGAGATAATATTATAGTTGTGGGTAGTATTTATAAATTTTGCAAAAGTATGCAAGTGGTTATATTATATTCGATTGGTGGGAATATTCGATTTAGCGAGGAATATTCGTATAACTACCAATCATTGTGGACCCTACAATGTAATTATTGTCGATCGAGAAAACGACAAAAATATTTTATCGAAATAACGACGGAAGTTTTACCGCCGATCATTGTTGAACTTCTCAGTAGTAAAATTACGATGTAATACGTGTGGTTGCATAGAAGCACTTGCAGTATTGATTATTGATGCTTATGTGAGAAGTCACTCGGTTTGATTCCATTATTGTCGATTAATAATATGAATTATTATAATGATAATGACGCTTTTGTTTTATTCAGTATTATTAACGTAATAAAAAGCGTAAACATCTTTTATATAAAATGTAATACTTTATTAAAGTTATTCTATAAATAGAATATATTATATTTTATTATGCATAGTGTTGCATAGTGTTTTCGTATAAGTGTTTGCATAGTAAAATGTTTTTATATAAATAGAATATATGATATTTTATTTAAAAGATTTTGCTTTAAATATGGACCGCCGATTAAAGTAAATCAATCTGGACCATTCATGAATTAATTACTATGCATTCTATTTTCCTATAAATAAAGCTCATTCCTTCATTATTTTCTTACGAATTCAATTGAAACTCAAGAGAGAGAAATTATAGAGAGAAGCTATAGAGAGAAAATCTATAGAGAGAAAGAAGAAGAGTATTCTGTACTTCACTACTTTGATATCCAAAGGTCTTTTACTAAGGGGGGTATTATTTGTTGTGCAAGTAAGGGATATTATTCGTTTGTATTCATGAAGAGAACCTCTGTTATTCCATTCATTATTATTCATTGAATAACTCCTAGTAAAGTGGTATACCCTATACATAACTTTAGTATGCGGATACCCTATACTTGGTGAAATCCTTATGTTATTCCATCCTTATTTATTCTCATTGAATAACTCAGATACGCCGAATCCCCTATACTTGGTGATCTTCTTCTCGTTATTCCATTCTTTATTATTATTCATGGAATAACTCAGATACGCTGTGACATACCCTATACATAATCAGATAATGTGGTTTACCCTATACTTGGTGACATTCTTCTATTATTCTGCTGGAACATCCTGTCATGTGTTTTACACCCAACTCGGTTCCGCTTTTTATTATTATTCTGCTGGAACATCCCATGCAGTGTGTTTTACACAATCGACTGGTTCCGCTCTTTATCATTCTGTTTGAATATCCTATTTGTGTGTTTTACACCGATCCGGTTCCATCTTTATTATTCGTTGGAACATCCCGCTTGGTGTGAATTTCACCCGACCTCGTTCCGTTATTATTATTCTGCTGAATAACTCGTTTGCATGAGAAGTACCGCATGCATGGTGATTTCCTTTGTTATTCCATTCTTTATTATACCTAGTTGGTTAAAACTTTGACTTCTATACTCCATGAAATTAGTAGAATATCCTTGATATTTGCGTTTCATCCAAAGATCTTTTCATGGAAATATTCTTCCGATCATTCTTGAATTTTACTCTACAAAATAAAGATCTTGTTGACAATTTGACGTTACTAATTTGGATAAAATAATTTTTGAACTTGTTTTATTGAATTATTATGTCATTGTCATCATCTTCATGATATATTATGTTATCTTTTGGCTTACGTGCATAGATGAACTTAGTATGATTATGACACGGATCATTCGGTATAATCACGGCTTGTTATAAATGATGTGATAAAAGTCCTCGGTGGCAGTAATGCGCAAGTGATGGATAGTTTTTGGTATGATTATGACCGGGGGTGATTCGGTATAGTCATGACCATTGATAATTTGATGAAAATCCTTGGACCGTGGTACGAGGATGATTAGATGTGGTGGTTTATTTATTAAAATTTGAGTCTCGAATAAAAAAAATTAATGAAAACCTTTTAAAACCTAAAAGATAGTAGATTTTATTCTCTACTTGACTCTTTTAATGGATTGCATATTCACATTGCTTAAACCGGTTGTCTATTGTATTTTATCGGTTTAACATCATTGGTTGCTAATGATAATTTATTCTCGCATTATCTTAGTCATAATATTTCTTCTTGGGCTAGTTGAGCTCACCCTTTCTTTCACTTATTCTCTTCTGAAAATGAGAACATAAATTGGACGAGTCGGGAATGGAGTAATGGTCCGTAGGATAGCATTAGTAGTCCTCACTATTCGTGAAATAGTGTGATAATAGTTGTAATGAGGACTCCTTTTGAGTTTGTATAATATCTAGTAGACAATATTTGTATTCAAACTCACGCTTTATGTCATTATTGCATACCTAGGTTAGTTAAGTTGTTGTTTGAATTTATGTACCATGTAAGTGGCGACCCAAGATGGGTGACGATACCTAATTTTGGGGCGCCACAAATGCCATATAAAATACAACAATAAATATTTCAACGAGAAGATTACTATCTTTTCATTCTAATGAGGTGCACTTTTTTGACGCTTTCAAAGTCTGGGTTCTCATCACCCTATTGTTGTTCACCAAAATCAATTATTAAGTGACGATAAAATACACGACACACACATCTTAGGTCCTCAATACAATTATATATTGTATGTCATGTCATTTTATAATGTATTGAGAAACTTCGACCTCAACCATCACACCATTCCCCTATATCCCCGCCGACCCAAATTTACACTCTTGTTACACCGAAAGGAATTGTGAAGCAAAAGGGTGAGCACACTAGACCAGTAAAGAATATCATGACTAAAGATAATTACATTATCAATAGCTTTCATCAATAATAAATCAGAGATTTAGAACATATGGTAGATGATAAAACTTTTCAACCATAGTTGTAGCGGAACGAGCAATCCATTAGAAGAGTCAGATAGACCATCAGGTCTATTGTCTTCTCCATGTTAAAAGTCCACCAATAATGTTTTATCCCTATAACATCAATCAATAATTCTTGTCCATAATCATATGAATAACTCATAATCATAGTTGTGATTCTAAATTCCTCTTCGCACCCAGGACGAAGATAATTTTCAACGCCTATCTTCACCTGAAACATAAAAAATCATGGTTATACCAAATCACAATTCCTGCTCATAATCATACTAATAAATTCATCTTTGCACTACGGCCAAAGATGTAAGACCCCAAATTATTAATAAATGAAATTTATTTTCCTCTATTTATTATTTTGAAATAGTAAGGGTTGATTTGATTAATATGGATAGTTATGGGTAAAATACGCAAATATTTCAATAAGCAAGTGGTTATAAAATATTCATTATTGTTTGAATATTCGTTTGGTCGTGGAATATTCAATGCTTCGGGGAATATTCGCACGACGCGAGCTTTTTGTGGGCCCCATAACTAAAAAGCAATTGGATGAAGAAAACGACAAATATAAGTTGTTTATAAATAACGATTGAAGTTGTTATTCACATAATATCTTGTTGGAATACCCGGTGGTTAAAACACACTAATTATTGATTCTTACGTAAGAAGGCACTACTCAATAATTGTTACGAAGAATTACTTTCTCAAATTTTATTTTATTGATTCAATAATTACCGCATTGATATTTTATATTATTGTTGTTTCAATAAATTATCATTACACAATATTTTCCATTATCGAAGCAATAATTCATATTATTTGAATAATATTATTAGAAAACATTATTGGCAATGTCTAGAAAGTTCGCCTAAGGAGAGGTTTGGTCACCTAATTGCGGCCAAGAAGAGAGATCCTTATTGAAAGCCCCTCTTTCTTGGAACTACACGGTTGCCAATCTTGATGATTCAGAATATTATTTGTGAATAATTAATTATTGATTTATATGATGAGAAAATATTGATTTTATGTGGATATAGATGGAGAAAATTTTAAATGTGACAATTGTTGAAAATTAATATTTTATCTTTTTTCGATAAAATAATTCATTTAAATATATTATTTTAATAATATATTAACGGTGATATTTTTATAATGAATGTGGGATATATGAGTATATGGGAGGAAGAGTATTTTTGTGGCATTAAATGTTTAACACATATTTTGTGTGTTGGTGGACACAATTATCGATCAAATTTGATTATAAATTTGAAAATCGCTTGCTTTGTGGATTTCTTGTCCAATTTCTATTTGGAATTTGGAAAAACTTTCTTCCGCAAAGTTGTAGAGAATTGAATTTCCTATAAAAATCGCAAGATTCAAATTTTCCGATAAAAGGGCTATTTATTATGAATTATCAAGTTTCAAGTTCTCCAAAAATTGATTTTTGAAAGTTTAAAATATTTAAAATAGGAAAAACATTTTTGGAATGTTTAGGTGGCCTCATTTAACATGTGTAGGAGTTGAATTCAGTTGGCAAGTGTAAAAGTATGAGGTTTTGGAAAATATATATTAATATTATATTAAATTTTCTACTTTGTGTTCTAAGCATTTTCCTATAAATAGGGTGCTTAGGTTAGAATTGAAAATCACACCTTAAATCCAAGTTTTCTCTCTATATTATCGAGCGTATTCTTGTGAGTATTTTGAGTATACTTTGAGTATTGCTATATACTGCAAGTTCAAGTCATAGCCTATATCCTGTTTCAACTAAAGTACCGTCTTTCGAGGTAAGGATGTTATTTTATTCGAAAATGATATTATTTCTTCAATATCATTATGTCGAAATATTATTTGGAAATTTTTATCAAATTTGGAACTTTTTCATGTCGGGGTTACTATTCACGAGTTACTATTCATGAGTTACTATTCACGAGTTACTATTCACGAGTACTATTCACGAAGCGTGAAGATGTTTTTTTTTTGTGAAATTTCAATCTTTTGGTGTCGGAGTTACTATTCACGTACTATTCACGATACTAACTATTCACGATACTTACTATTCATCGAAAAATGAAAATTTTCCTTTTCGTCTAAAATATCTATTATGGATACTAGCTTTGATTGTATCCATGTTTTGATCATTCTTGAATTTTACTCCACTCTGATTACTTATGAAGTATTTTTGAACTTGGATTGTTTAAAATACTAATCCTTAATATTTGTTCTTTTGTTTCACTCGGATTCGCTTTTCTTTGAAATATTTTTCATCATCCTCATCCTAAATGATGATATTATCGAATATCTTTGGCCAGTAGTGCAAAGATGAATGATTTCTTGATGAATATCTTTGGCCCAGTAGCAAAGATGAAACAGTGTTGAGATGAACACGACTCATCGATTAATATCTTTGGCCCATAGTGCAAAGATGAACATGTGTTTAGACGAACATGACCAACTGATGAATATCTTTGGCATGTAGTGCAAAGATGAATATTTGATTCCAGATATATATTGATTGATGTTACAGGGATAAAATATCGACGATGAACTTTTAAATTCATATATAGAAGATAGTAGTTTGCTTTCTCTACTTAACTCTTCTAATGAATTGTTGTTTCCGCTGCGAAGATTGATTTAAAACTGGTTGTCTATTGTATTCTATTAGATTTTTCCCTGTTGGAGACTAACGATAATTTGTTGTATATTATCTTAGTCATAATATTCTTTATCGGGCTAGTTGAGCTCACCCTTTTCCTTTTGTTCCATTTTTCTTCTCGGAGGCGAGAATGTAAATGAATACTAGTTCTGGTATGGAATGAAGATTCTAGAGAGAGTTGTTTAGTAGTCCTCACCATTTTGTAAAATAATGTATAAATAATTGTGATGAGGATTTATTTGGGTATGTATATTGTCTAGAAGACAATAATTGTATTTAAACTCACAAGATATATATTGTCGATTTTGCACGACAAATGTATTAATAAAGTTGTAGTTATTTCTGTACCATGTATTTGGCGACTCAGAATGGGTTGGATGGAATGGACCTATTTTGGGGGCGTCACAGTTGGTATCAGAGCTTAGGGATATGATCTTTGGCGGAGATTAGGGAATAGAACTAGGAGGGAGAGACGAGTAAATCCTTCGCTAGCTAGTATGTCCTACCTAAGCTTATTTGTTAGTTGGTCAAGATATATAGGATATTATATGATATATTGATTTCCTTAATTAACCCTTGTTTTATGACAAGATATTTTGAGAATGTCGATGAGAATATTAACAATGGAGTAAATGAGACCGTGGAGATGCCTATACTTACCAACGAGGAGAACGTAACAGTCGTGGCAATGTACCTCCCCATGAACAACACCACCGAGTAGATGATGAACGAGGGATGTTTAGAAGCTTTTTGCAGCTTCATGCAAAATCGATTTGTGGAGACTCGTGTTCAAAATACAGAGGAAATGATAGCAATTCACGGGTGGTCACAAACAAGCAGTTCAAAGAGTCAGACCACCGTGCATTCTGGGAAAGCGATCCGATTAAAGGCGAGACGTGGGTCAAACAAATTACCAAGATATTCGATGTCTTGGGATGCACGGAGGAATAGAAAGTTCCATTCGCTACTTTTATGTTCCGTAATGAGGCAGATTACTGGTGGGAATCTGTGAAGCGTACCCATCCAGCTGCACTCAGCATGTCATGGGAGACATTTCAGAAATAGTTCAATGACAAGTACTTCCCTGAAAGTATTCGTCATATGAAGGAAGTGGAGTTTATTAGACTGGAGCAGAATAACATGACGGTGTCCCAGTACGAGGCGAAGTTCGCGGATTTATCCTGGTTTGCATCTCATTTGGTGGAGAATGAGGAATGTATGACGCGGATGTTTCTGAGAGGTTTGAAACCCGACATATGTCAGTATCTCATTTCTCATAAATTTTCTCTTTATTCAGATGTTGTCAACATGGCTCAGTTGTTAGAGCGAGATAACGAGTATGTTCAACCGAGGGACCATAACTAGGATCATACCGAAGATAGCAGTCATCAGAATAACGATAACTAGCGGAGAAAGAAGAATACGGACAAAGCGGTAACCACTCGGTGGTAATCGTGGCCATGAAAATAGAAGAAGCGAGTCGGGAGGAGATTTTAAAAGAGGAGATTCAACAACGACCATGTGAAGACATCGCCACAAGAAGTAACCGGGTTCCAAGGGAGGAGAAAGACCATCGGTCAGACATGTTACAAATGCGGGAAAGAGGGACATATCAGCCCAAACTGCCCACAACAGTTTAAGGTATGCTATAATTATGGAAAAGAAGGACATATCGCTCGAGATTGTACGATATCGAAACCCAAATCCAATGAATGGTGACTCAAAAGATCGTCCTAGAAAAAGTCAAAGTCAACGGTTCCTGAAGAGCGCTTGTCGTGGACCGTTAAAATGCGAGGAACCCGAACGGTTAGCACGGGTTAGTTAATTATAAATTCTTGCGAAGTTTATACCTTACTAGATATCCTGCCTCTACCCATTCTTTTATCTCTCTTGCTTGCACTCAACGCTTGAACTTGACTACGGAGAAATTAGACTTTGACCTATTTATGGAGACTCTGCTAGAGAAACTTTCATTACATCCGTTGTTTAGAAATCTTGCTTGATTCAGGTTGTCAGCACTATCACATTACCTATTAACCTTATTTCTATAGAGATATTTGCTTTGATTTTAAGGTTAACTACTCATCATGCCAAATTGATTACTTTCGTAAGGTTGTTAGTTTTCATATTCCTAAGCAACCTCGTTATTCAATTCAAGCAATCAAACCATCAGAGTCAAACATTTTCATATCAAGCCATGAAGTCATTCGCTTATTATGGATGTCAAGTTTTCTTAGTCCATGTTATGGATTTGAATAAAGACACGCCGATTTGAATAATATTCCTGTTGTTATTGATTTTTCCCGACGTATTTCAAGAAGAATTTCTTGTTTTACTCCCAAAGCCTGATATTAAATTTTGTATCGACTTTGAACCCGATACAAAACTCATTTCTAAAATCTCATATCGAATGGCTCCTATTGAACTTTAGGAGTTAAAATTTCAACTATAGAATTTGGTACCGAGCCTTTATCCGGTGACTTCCTTTGTAGAATGCACCGCCGCCGGATCTCCGTAGAGGACACCATATTCGTATGCGATAGTAAATCGATAGGTGTCATTGTAACGCATTATCCAAGGTTGGGATATGAGTCACGCTTAAGAACAACCTAAGCTTCAGAATCAAAATACGTAGCTTTCTGAAGCTTAGTTGGTTATTATCGAAGATTCGTTGAAGGATATTCTCGAATCGCTATTCCATTAACGCAATTTGACTCGTCATGAGATACAAAATTTGAATGGAGCAAGGAATGTGGGAGGAGCTTCGAAGAACTCAAGAGGAGACTCATTTCAGCACATGTTCTGACCATGCTATCTTGGAAAAGCGAACGTGGTAGCTGACGTGTTGAGTAGAAGATCGTATACAAGTACGAGTACGATATTGTCAACGACTCATTTCGTATATTTACAAATAATAGAGATGGCGATGAAAACTCTAGGTACCCACGTGATGATATATGAGTATAATCGACTTTAATCGATAAAGTTAAAGCTGTTCAAGCTACACACCGGAGCTGATGAATTTGAAGAAGGAGGTGCAAGAAGTTGTTATTTCAAAAGCAAGAATCGGTGAGGTGAGGAAAGCTCAAACCTTCGATTTATTAATCCATTTGAAATTCTCGATTGAATAGGAACTGTGGCCTATAGACTCGTTTTACCGCCAAGTATGACGCGTGTTCATAACGTTTTTCACGTATCGATGTTACGTAAATATGTGGACGACCCGAACCACATCATCGAAGTTAGAACCGGACGAGATAAAGTCAAGACTTAACATACGAGGAGGTACTGTCAAGATCTTGGATAGGAAATAACATGTCCTATGTACCGAGGTTATACCACAAGTTAAGGCTTTGTGGAGAAACCATGCTATTGAGGAAATGACCTGGGAGTTGAAAACAGAAATGAAAGCGAGGTATTCTCATCTTTTTAAAACACCAGGTACGTACGTCAATTTCGAGGATGAAATTTCATAAGGAGGGGAGGATGTAAGACCCCAAATTATTAATAAATGAAATTTATTTTCCTCTATTTATTATTTTGAAATAGTAAGGGTCGATTTGATTAATGTGGATAGTTATGGGTAAAATACGCAAATATTTCGAATAAGCAAGTGGTTATAAAATATTCATTATTGTCGGGGAATATTCGTTTGGTCGGGGAATATTCGTTTGGTCGTGGAATATTCAGATCGCGTCGGGGAATATTCGCATTTACTCACAAGCAGATTTTGTGGGCCCCATAACTAAAAAGCGATTGGATGAAGAAAATGACAAATATAAGTTATTTATAAATAATCTACAGAAGTAGTTATTCAAGTATTATCTTTGTTGGAATACCCTAAGGTTAAAACACACTAATACGCGCTGTTAAACAAGAAGAGCACCCAGATTGCACCAATTATTGATTCTTACGTAAAGAAGCACTACTAAATAATTGTTACAAAGAATTACTATTCAAGATTTTATTTTATCGATTCAATAATTGCCGCATTGATATTTTATATTATCGTTGTTTCAATAAATTGTCATTACACGATATTTTCCATTATCGAAGCAATAATTCATATTATCCTAATAATATTATTAGAAAATATTATTGGCAATGTCTAGAAAGTTTTGTCTAAGGAGAGGTTTGGTCACCTAATCAAGCGCCAAGAAGAAGAGAGATCCTTATCGAAAGCCCCTCTTCCTCGGAACTACCGTCGTCCAAGATCTTGTGATTCTCAGAATATTATTTGTGAATAATTAATTATTGATTTATATGATGAGAAAAATATTGATTTTATGTGGATATAGATGGAGAAAATTTTAATGTGACAATTGTTGAAAATTAATATTTTATCTTTTTCTCGATAAAATAATTCATTTAAATATATTATTTTAATAATATATTAACTATGATATTTTTATAATGAATGTGGGATATATGAGTATATGAGGAGGAAGAGTATTTTTGTGGCATTAAATGTTTAACACATATTTTGTGTGTTGGTGGACACAATTATTGATCGAAATTTGATTATACCAAAAAATCGCCTGCTTGTGGATTTCTGGTCAATTTCTCGCTTGGAATTTGGAAAAACTTTCTTCTCGCAAAGTTGTAGAGAATTGAATTTCCTATAAAAATCGCGAGATTCAATTTTCCGATAAATGGGCTATTTATTATGAATTATTGAAGTTTCAAGTTCAAAATAATTGATTTTTGGAAGTTTAAAATATTTAAAATAGAAAAACGTTTTTGGAATGTTTAGGTGGCCTCATTTAACATGTGTAGGAGCTGAATTCAGTTAAGGTGATGTGATGATGAGGTTTTAGAAAATATATATTAATATTATATTAAATTTTCTACTTTGGTGTTCTAAGCATTTTCCTATAAATAGGTGCTTAGGTTAGAATTGAAAATCACACCGTAAATCAAGTTTTCTCTCTATATTATCGGTTTATTCTTGTGAGTATTTTGAGTATACTTTGAGTATTGCTATACTGTGCAAGTTCAAGTCATAGCCTATATCCTGTTTCAACTAAAAGTACTTGCCTTTCGAGGTAAGGGATGTTATTTTATTCAAAATGATATTATTTCTTCAATATCATTATGCCGAAATATTAGTTGGAAATTTTATCAAATTTAGAACTTTTTATGCTCGGGTTACTATTCATGAGTTACTATTCACGAGTTACTATTCGTGAGTTACTATTCACAAGTTACTATTCACGAGTACTATTCACGAAAGCGTGAAGATGTTTTTTTGTGAAATTTCTATCTTTTGGTGTTTGAGTTACTATTCACGATACTAAGACTATTCACGATATCTGATACTATTCACGAATACGGACTATTCATCGAAAAATGAAAATTTTCCTTTTCGTCTAAAATATCTATTATGGATACTAGCTTTGATTGTATCCATGTTTTGATCATTCTTGAATTTTACTCCACTCGATTACTTATGAAGTATTTTTGAACTTGATTGTTTAAAATACTTAATCCTTAATATTTGTTCTTTTGTTTCACCGGATTCGCTTTCTTTGAAATATTTTTCATCATCCTCACCTAAATGATGATATTATCAAATATCTTTGGTCCAGTAGTGCAAAGATGAATGATTTCTTGATGAATATCTTTGGCCGTAGTGCAAAGATGAATGTGTGTTGAGATGAACATGACTCTATCGATTAATATCTTTGGCCCAGTAGTGCAAAGATGAACATGTGTTTAGATTTAACATGACTAATCGATGAATATCTTTGGCATGTAGTGCAAAGATGAATATTTGATTCCGGATATATATTGATTGATGTTACAGGATAAAATATCGACGATGAACTTTTAAATTCATATATGAAGATAGTAGTTTGCTTTCTCTACTTAACTCTTCTAATGAATTGTTGTTTCACCAAAGCTTGATTGATTTAAAACTGTCAGTCTATCAGATTCTATTAGATTTTTCCCCGTTGGAGACTAACGATAATTTGTCAGTATATTATCTTAGTCATAATATTCTTTATCGGGCTAGTTGAGCTCACCCTTTTCCTTTTTGTTCCATTTTTCTTCTCGTGAGGCGAGAATGTAATGGTAATACTAGCTCGGGGTATGGAATGAAGATTCTAGAGAGAGTTGTTTAGTAGTCCTCACCATTTTGTAAAATAATGTATAAATAATTGTGATGAGGATTTATTTGGGTATGTATATTGCCTGAAGACAATAATTGTATTTAAACTCACAAGATATATGTTGTCGATTTTGCACGACAAATGTATTAATAAAGTTGTAGTTATTTCGCATTCATGTATTTGGCGACTCGTAATGGGTTGGATGGAATGGACCTATTTTGGGGCGCCACAAAAGATATTCATTAACAATTCATCTTTACACTACATGTGCCAAAGAGACATACAACTATTTTTAGAAGAGTCAAGTAGAGCATGATATCTACTATCTTTTCACGAATTAAAAGTGTATAATTAATATTTTATCGCCGAGACTCAACTTTTAATGATTATACCGAATAATCCTCGTTATAATCATACTAATAATCATCCATCAATGCACTACGCCAATGAGGACTTTTACCACATCATCTATAACATTACGGGTCATGATTATACCGAATGATCCCCGATCATAATCATACCAATAAACAGCTCTATGCACATAAGCCAAATATTCATCAATCAATAGTTCATCTTTGCATATACAATCAGAAACTTATAATTACCATCTTTGCACGTAAGCCAAAGATATACAATCAAAACCAATAATCAACAAATTCATCTATGCATCGTAAGCCAAAGATGACTTTAATCACAATATAAGCGCGATGAGGATGATGACAATGATATAAGCATTAATCAAACAAAAACAAGGATAAATATTAAAGGCTTTAAATTTATCCAAATATTAACAATCACTTAATAAACTTATAATCTTATATTGTTAATATTATAACAATATTTTAATAACTTCTTAAACTTATAAACAATTTAATTTAATTGTTTACACTTTACCAAATAATGCATTTAATCATTCAAAATGCTGGACTCATAAGATTTCATCACCAATGATCAAATCCTCATTAAAATCAAGATATACCTTATATATAGATTTTCAAGCCCTAAAATCCTATTTACCAATTCTTGAACTTCACATAACATATTTAACTCATATGTTTGTAAATTAAACCATTTTTATGAAAAATTACCAAATCAACTTATTATTTTTCTATCCTTTGTCCAAACATATATACATATATTTCATACACAACAAGTATTTTTTATAATTTTTCAACTCCTTAAGTATTTTTCAAAATCAATTTCTAATTAATTCCTTAAGAAATTAGCTATCTCAAGTTTAACTCCAGAAATTCCCAAATCTTGGCAGGATCTTACACATGTTAACGTGAGCTTCCAGTTTAAATTTCATGGTCATCGGAGTTATAGAACTCCGGTTATAACATTTTTCGTCGAAAAAACCTAAATATTGAAATAGTCATAACTTGCTCATTTTAAGTCGGAATGAGCTCATTTTTGGACAGGAGGTACTTTATACCATATAATTCCATGTCCCAAAAGGCCGAAATTTTTCTCATAAATTAAGTGGCCGAAATAGCCCTTACAAAATTTTGGCCAGTAGCTTTTCTCCCTTTTTCATGCCTTGTTAAAAATAGACCATACAAAAATCTACAACTCCTATTTCAGTGATTCCACTTGGAGATGTTAAAAAACTTATCATAATATCCTCCCAAATTTTTCCAGAATTTTTGAATGTCCGAAAATTATGAAACTTCAAATGGATTTTAACCCGTCATGCGGTAATCCACGTAAACAGATTATTTTCACAATTTAATAAGGAATGAATACGAAGGATCATTCACCATGCATGCGGTAATCCACATGCAAAAGTTATTCTATCGTAATAATAAATAATGGAACCAGTCAGCGTAATACGCATGCGGCGGTGATATTCCAACAGAGAATAATAAAGAATGGAATAACAATGTAAAATCACCATGCATACGATGTATCACATACAAACAAAGTTATTCCAATGAATAATAAATAATGGAACTGTGTCGGCGTACGCATCCGCCGTGATATTCCAATGTAATTATAACGAATGGAATAACAAATGAAATCACCATGCGATGCGATAGAATCGCATGCATACGAGGTTATTCCATCATAATAATAATTAATGGAACCATATCAAAGTAATATGAACCGACAGTGATATTCCAATGTAATAATAAAGAATGGAATAATGTAAGAATTTCACCATGTGCGCGGTATTTAGATGGCAGTTATTCCAATGAATAATAAGGAATGGAATAACAATATCTCTCTTCATGCATATGAAAGAAATAATACCCCTTACCACAATAATGATATCCCTTACCTCGAAGAAGACTGGATACTGGATTAGTGAAGTAGTAGACTTCGCTTTTTCTTTCTCTATATAGCTTCTCCCTCTATAATTTCTCTATAATAATTTCTCTATAGCTTTTAGTGAATTGGTGAGAAATTAAGAAGAATGAGCTTCTATTTATAGGAAAATATAGTTTCGATAATTGCACGTTTTGGGGCTCGAAATATTACAATACAATACCTTCATCTTTTCTTTAATTTTTAATTTAGTCCTGCAAGTATTATCAAACTTGCACCACCTCCCCTAATAGTAAATCATGTGAATCAATAGTAAATCATGTGACTCAATAGTTCTAGACATGTGAAAATACGAATTACAGTATAGTACCTCCATCTATACCTCCATTTTTAACTTAGTCATGCAAGTATTATCAATCTTGCACCAACTCCTCTAATAGTAAATGAATGTGAATCAATAGTACACACATGTGAACAAATAGTTATAATCATGTGAATCAATAGCAATTAATTGCTTCATTTATCCTAAGTTAATTACTGGATTTAATCAATATAACCTCTAGACATTAATTATTATCGAAATAAATATTGATTTTCAGTAACACTAATAATTCCAACACAATAGAACTATTTTTATCAAAAAATTTATTTTTGAAATTTTGAAGTTTGACTTTTTCTAAAAAAGTCAATTGTTGACTTTTTGACCAAAAAGTCAACCCTAATAAATTTTGTGTTTATAGTCTATTTTTACTAATTTCATCGTTCCGGACTCAAATATCACATCCGCGTCTCCAAATTCAACTCCAAACTCAAATTCAATTTTTAACAACATTTATTCATTATTATTATTATAATTTGCAATATTTAACTACCAGGTTGTTCCCAGGAAAGAGGGGGCTTTTCGATAAGGATTTCTCCTTATTGGCGCGCAATTAGGTGACCAAACCTCTCCTTGACAGAACTTTTAGACATTGTCAATATTGCAAATAATAATATGAATAAATTTGTCGTCTCAATTATTGATTTAATAATATAACATATTATACAGATGATACTGTGACAATAATTGAATCAATAATATGAGAGATATGATGCAGCAATTACTGTAGCAATAATTGAGTATACCTGAGTGACTTCTCACGTAAGCATTAATAATTAATACCTTATGCTACTATGCAACCACTCGTATTACTGTACTTTTACTATCGGGTATTTTATGACAACTTGCTTACTTTGAAAAAATTTCACATATCACCTTTAACTTTAAACTTTTATCAATTTAACTATTTACCAAAATAGAAAAATGGAATACTTTTATTTCATAAAATTTGGGATCTCACAACAACCCTTACGAGTATTTAAAGAAAATAACTCTCTTCATGAATACGAAAGAATAATACCCCTTACCTCAAAAGAAACTGGATACTAGAATAGTGAGGTAACAGACTTCTCTTCTTCTTTCTCTCTATAATTTCTCTCTATAATAATTGCTCTATAGTTTTAGTGAATTGGTGAGAAATAAAGGAAGAATGAGCTTCTATTTATAGGAAAATATAGTTTCGATAATTGCACGTTTTGGGGCTCGAAATATTACAGAATAATACCTTCCTATTTTCTTTTATTTTTAATTTAGTCCTGCAAGTATTATCAAACTTGCACCATCTCCCCTAATAGTAAATCATGTGAATCAATAGTAAATCACGTGAATCAATAGTTCTAGACATGTGAAAATACGAATTACAGTATAGTACCTCCATCTATACCTCCATTTTAACTTAGTCATGCAAAGTATTATCAATCTTACACCAACTCCCCTAATAGTAAATCATGTGAATCAATAGTACACACATGTGAACACATAGTTATAAGCATGTGAATTAATAGCAATTAATTGCTCATTTATCTAGTTAATTACCCGATTGGTCAATATAACCTCCAAAAATCAACTATTATCGAAATAAATGTCGATTTTCACTAACTCTAATAATTCCAACAAAATGGAACTATCAATTTCATCTTTAATCAACACAAACTTATTCATCATTAATATTATAATTCACAATATTTAACAACCAGGTCGTTCCCAGGAAAGAGGGGGCTTTCCAATAAGGATTTTTCCTATCAAGCGCCTGCAATTAGATTATCTAACCTCTCCTCGACAAAACTTCTGACATTGTCAATATTGTAAATAATAATATGAATAACTTTGTCGTCTCAATTATTGATTTAATAATATAACATATTATGCGATGATAATCTTGTGACAATAATTGAATCAATAATACGAGAGATATGGTGCAACAATTCATCGTAGCAATAATTGAGTATAAGCGAGTGACTTTTCATGTAAGCATCAATAATCAATACTGGTATTACTTCTTATGCAACCACGCCAGACATTCTTTGTACTTTTACTACCGGGTAGTTCAACAGTTTTAACGGTAACACTTTTGTTGTTATAAAAAGATAATTTTGTCGTTTTCTAACTACGAAAATACTTCCGTTGTGGGGTCCACCAATGATTGTGCCGTCGTACAGATATTCCCCGACAAAAAGAATATTCCCTGACCAAACAAATATTTTATAAGAACTTGCTTACTTTAAGAAATTTATAAATTGTACTCACAGCTATAACATTATATCAAATCCACACCATAATATTAAAAAAAATATTTTGAGAAATTTAAATCTTTATTCATAAAATTTGGGGTCTCACAATTAGGTTGAGACTCTAACATACTTATTAAATCATCTACACTTTTGAATTTATCCAATGTGGGATTTATGTGAAATATCCCAACAATCTTCACCTTTCACTTGAATACCCATCATACAAATATCATATTAACTAGTCACCCTTGACTTCTCCAAAACTGAACTATGTTGGGAACTTCATTTTTATGTGTGGAATTGAAGTAATAGCCCAAAGGGCAGTGAGAGTTTCTTCCAAAAATCGCATTGTAAGTTGAATCAACATCACCTACATAGAATTTCACCATTATTGAAGCCTGACAAGGAGCAGTACCAAATATACTAGGCAATTCGATTGTTCTTACAATGGAAATATGATTATTTCCGGAGCCATATAGTGGTGATTCATGGCAAATCTCAAATTTCCTACCTTGGATATTTATGCGTTGATAAGCATGATAGTAAAGAATGTCAAAGAATAGATCCTTGGGGTTTTAGAAAGTACCTTTTTAGCAAACTCCTTAGACGTATCAAGGTTCAACGCTGAAGTAAAGTATTCGATGGCTTGAGCCATATCTAATTCATGGACTTCAATCATTGTTTCTTTGAACCTCTTCAGATAGTTTCTTAAAGTCTCATTAGACTTTTGTTTTATTTGCATTAAAGAATAAGTAATTTTACCCCTTCTACAATTACCTCTAAAGCGACTATGAAATTGGTTTTTTAAAATGATCCCATGATTTTACTGAACGAGGTTGTAAAGGTATCATCCATGTTTGTGAAAATTATCTCAAAGAATAATTTATAAAGCTTCTATGTCTTTTCATGTTAGTGAAAATTGTTTATCTTTGTAGATATGTACCGAAATAATTTATAAAGATTCATAATTGATCTACATAGAAGCTTCATAATGATGAGTATGATCAAAGGGGACAAAAATACCTTCATAAGGATCGACAAAAAATACTATTGGTGCGTGATTATTTGGGCTCAATGGGTTCGGTAGGTTATAGTCCACGTGGAGGAAGTATCCCCACTTAGGAATCTGGATTGGTCAGTGAGGGAATTTTAAGGAATCTAGGATTTCTAATTATATTTAATTTCTAAATCCTAAGGCAAGTGTCAAGATATTATCCTACTTCCTTTCTTTAAGGAGATTCAGTTTTATCTCATTAAGGTATCTATCCTAATGAGGATTTCTATTTTCTATGGGGACGGGCATGTAAGAGGAGCTGTGATCACTATAAATACAAGGCTACACCATAATTCTCAGGTATCCCAACATTATTTTATAGCACTAAAGCTTTAAACCTCCATTGTTAACCTTATTCAGCCCGTACTTATTCTTACACTGGAGCTATCTCCCGGCAGCCCGAATCATCAAGTTTCTCTCTATGACTTTGTTTCTATGCAGGATTGAATGCGCTACTGGTGATTGGGTGTGTGGCCGAATCTTGACATTAACATTGGCGCTAAAAGGAAGGGCTAGTTTAGTGTTAGTTAAATTTCCAATCACCCATGAGTTTAATTAGAGTTATGGTGACAAGCAAGGCAAAAATAGTACCTGCCCCAGACAAATCAACTGTCAGCTTTTCTCAACCCAAGGGTTTGGTTAGGACAGATTGGGGCCTTCGAAAGATATCTCGGACAGGCTCGGGCCCCATACTAACTCGGTGGGACTGATAAGTAGGTTTTATACCTACTTATCCGGTATTTGTTACTTGAATTAGTTACTTATATTCATGTTCTTAGTTATTTTTCATACATTTTATGTTATTTTTTTAGGCTATGACATGACATTGGCATAAAGAAGCAAGGATAAGCTATTCGGACATCTTTTGGACTAAAATACGCAAACAAATGCAAAAAGGGAATATTGTAGGACTTTTAACACCAAGTTGGATGTATGTTCTTAACTTAGAACTTGGATTTTATTGAAGCTCTACTTCTTAGCTTTCCGAAACATCTTGAATCATCACAATCGGAGCTCGGATGCGAGAGTTATGGCCTTTTTATTAACGAAGATCAAAGTTAAGAGTTGTCATGCTTGCCATGTACATAGTATCTACTTCAAGCTCGATTTACGCCATGATCCAATCCGAATCTGTTAATCCTCAAGGAATGAAAGTTGTAGATCTCGTCGTTGTCTTCGATTTGATAGGTGGCAGGCCTCGTAACTCCAAGCGGATCAAAAGTTATGTCTATTTTACCAAAGGACGTCGCAGCAGAAAACAGCGTAGCGCGGACCGCGCTAGGGACGCGCTAGGCCACCAGATTGTCTGATCCTATAGCGCGGGGCGCACCCAAAATGGCTTAGGGACAGCGTGGGGCGTGCTAGGCGGGGGGGGGGGGGAGAGCTGAATTGGGTTATTTGGTATCCAATTTGAGTTAGAATAGGATTCTTAGTAGCCTAACCTGCTAGGGTATCCATTAGAACTATAAATACATGATGAGAGGCATAAAAGAAGAGATATAGGCTAGTTCTAAGACTCCATAAAATCCTTCTTGGGATAGATTTCTATTAACTTATTCTTTACTTTCTTTCTTAGATTAGGAACCCTAGATTAGATTAGAATTGAAGATTGAAGCTATTGATTATCGTTGGAGAATCAAATTGGAAGCAAGAGAATGCAGATTTGTTTATCTCAATTCTAATTTCTTTTCTTATTTATTTGTATCTTTTAATGCTTAGTCAATTGTGGATGATGGATTCTAGTTCATTTATGAATTAAACTCTATTTTGAGATTACTATGGATCTTATTGTATAGTTTACTTTGATATACTTCTTTGTTAGTCTTATTAGCTATATTTGGATTGTCTATTATGATTTGTTCTTAACTGCTTAATTGCCTAGCTAACAATTACCGTGATAATCTATATGAACTCGAGAGATGAAGTATAGATTTAGATCTGATCATGATAGCATGTGTTTGTGATTTCTGCATGGATGGAATTCATGATTCGTGTTTAGGATAGAGATATGCCTTTACGCCATATGTAGTCTAATAAGAACTTGAACTTAAACCTTTTTTAATTGTAATTCACATAGAGATATAGTGGGTTAGTTAATTAGGGTGTTCAAATTGATTCTATCATCTGTGGATTTGATTTGATATGAGTATGGTGCATTGAGAGATGGCCATATTTCACTTTCGTGTTCTTGATTAACAATCCAGTATAAATAATTTGGCTTAACAGGAAGTGTGTTGATTTAAATGTAACAATAAGTGAAATTGTAATCTCAAGTCTTCAATATCTTGTTTCATTCTAGGGATAGTTAGTAATAGTTGATTTAATTATTTTAAATTAAATTATTAAATCATTTGTTTAAATAAGATTGAATTGGTCATATGTTAGTAATTGGTAATTCTTATTAAATAATTCTCTGTGGGAACGATACTCAACTTATCACTTTATTACTTGTTGACCACGTATACTTGCGTGTTGTGCGTAATTAGATTTTACCCAACAGGGACCAACTAATCCTCAAACAATAGTTGTTAGAAGGAAGTTTTTTTCTACTAAGTAGAAGATGGTAGGCCATAAAAGTTGTGCCGATGATCAAAACTTTAAACAGGGAGGTCGGGATGAAAGGGAGCTAATCTTAAACAATGAGATGAAAAAGAATCAGGATGTTGTGGAGGCCTTACTCCTTCAATGCAAAGAATTAGACGCATAAATGGCATTATTGATGGGTGGAGAGGAAGTCCCCTCCAGCTATAATCGATGTCGGGACGTATTGCGAGGGAATCGATCAGGACACATAGTTCAGAAGGCTCTCGGCTTGAGAAGAGCAGGCAAATTAAGGAGTCGTTCCTGGGAAAAGAACATGCACAGAAGCCGCTCCCGTGAAGCAAGCAGTGAAGTCAGAGGGAGGTCCGAACGGAGAAGGCGGATGGCCTCTCCGGAGCCTAGAGATCAGGATAAACGAAAGTTATCCCCCCAGAGAAATGACTTCTAGGAACTTTCCCGATAGGTAGCAAAGCTGGGGAAGAGACTTGTGGCCTCTAATCAGGAGAAAGAGACTCCGATTGACCAACTGTCACTGTTTTCCCCAGAGATTGATCGAATTCGGGCCGACCCGAATAAGAAGGCCCCACATATGGAGAGTTATGATGGTACAGTAGATTCGTACGATCATATCCAGTCATAGAAACAGACGATGAAATGTTATAATTATTAAGATGCGACCAAGTGTCAATTGTTCATCACAACCCTAAGGAAAGAAGCTAGACAGTGGATGACGTCATTGGCCCCAAACTCAATATCGTCATGGAAAAAGCTATGCAACAAGTTTTATGGCCGGTTCGAGAGCAACAAAAGAAGGGGTAAACCGACCGGTTCATTATTTTAGATCAGGAAATATTATAATGAGACTCTCAGCCAATATGTGAAGAGATTCTAAGAGTCAGTCGGACAGGTGACAGACTTGAATGGTCGTCAAGCCCTCAGATATTTCCAAACAGGATTAGACGTGGTGAGATCTCATAAGTTGGTTAAGGACTTGATGTTCAACATCCCGAAAGACTTGGTAGAAGCTTATGAGAGAGCCTAAGGATTCATTATAATTGAGGAGGACATGAGAAGTGTGAAGCCGAACGTGAAAAAAAGTCAAAGGATTGGGATAGGAATAATCATCCTAGGTCGGATAATAACAAAAAGTCAGACAATCAGACGAAGAAGAGTTACAATAATTGGGGTTCGAGAGGAGGTTAACCGCTTTTCCCGAACAATGTGATCAATAAAGTCTATACCCCCTTAATACAGATAGGGTAACAATATTGGAGCAGATAAGAGATAAACCATACTTTGAACCTTGCCCGAACAACACTCGTTCGGAGAGGGGGAACTAGAATAAATATTGTAATTACCACCAGAGTGCTGAACACTCCACCGAAGTATATAGGAATTTGAAAAATCTGATTGAGAAGAATGTATAGAGCAAAAATTTGGTCAAGTACATTGTGGGGCGAGAGGGTTCGGGAGTAAGACAGAACAACAACAACAACAACAAAGAAGAGCATACATGTGGATTCAGCATACAATGAAATTATGGGAAGGCCTACACTGACTGTTCTACAGGCGGTGACATATATATCTCATTTTAAGATAAAGTTCCCCATACCAAACAGCGTCGATGAATTTTCTAGGGATCTTGAATTAGCAAGGAGATGTTATCGGAATGCTTTAATCTCTTCAGGAGTAGGGGTCAGCAAGTAAAGGCAGACCATGGCGATCGAGTTCGAGCTATTTATCAAAGGAAGTATAGAGCCTCTTTCTTTTTCGACCGAAGAGAAAAGATATTGAATTGATCCCGAGGAAGAAGGATAAGACTATAAAGATTGGGTCAGGATTGCAGGAGCCCTTTCTAACATAATTGATAGATTTTCTTTGGGTATATGCACACATCTTCGCATGGGTGACCAACGACATGTCAAGGATAGATTAGTATGTTGTGCATAATTTGAATATGGACCTGCCAGGAAACTTGTCCTGCAAAAGAAAAGAATTTTTGCCCCGAAGCGGCAGAAGATATTAGTGATGAGGTGGCCAAAATGTTAGCGGTCGACTTTATATTTGACATTAATTATCCCGAGTGGCTGGCAAATGTGGTGCTGGTTCGGAAGCAAAATAGAAAGTGGAGGATCTGCATTGACTATACAGATTTGAATAAGGCTTGCCCAAAGGACTTCTATTCACTTCCACATATAGATCACTTCATTGATGCCATATTGGGTTATGCTTTGCTGAGCTTTATGGATGCTTTTTCGAGATAAAATCAAATCTCGATGCATAAGGAGGATATCCCAAAATGATTTTTATCACGCATCATGTGATCTATACTTACAGGAGGATGACCTTCAAATTGTTGAATGTCGGAGTGACATATCAGAGAATAATGAACTATGTGTTTCAAAAATAGTTGGGCCGAAACATGGAAGTGTATGTAGTTGATATGATTGTCAAGAGTCTGTCAGCTCGGGAGCACCTGGATGATATAGATGATTGCCTTCAAAAAGTTAGGCACTACAAAATTCGACTGAACCCAACAAAGTGTATGTTTAGCCTCAGGTCAGGAAAATTCCTCAGGTATTTGGTGAGAAAACGAGGCATCGAGGCTAATCTGGAGAAAATACAGGTGATATTGGATATGAAGTCCTTTTAATCTTTTAAGGATGTACAACGGTTGACAGATCGAATCCTAGCATTAAGAAGGTTCATGTCCAAGTCGACGAAAAGGTGTTTGCCGTTTTTTGACACACTGAAGGGGCCGAAGAAAGAGAAAATATTTTAGTGGACTTTGGAGTGTGAAGATGCCTTTCATATAATGAAAAAGTATTTGTCATCGACACCTCTATTGATAAAGCCGGTTCCTTCGGAAAACTTGTATCTTTATTTGGCGGCTAGCTTATTGGCGGTAGGTGAGGTATTGGTTAGGGAGATTGGAGAAAAATAGTTCACTGTCTACTATGTTAATCATGCTCTTCAGAATGCGGAGACCAAATATTCAAATCTGGAGAAATTTTCTTATACCTTGATAATAGCTAGTCGATAGCTTCAAAATTATTTTTAGGGAAGATTGATAGCGATATATACAGATCAGTCTTTGAAAAAGATATTTAAAAAATTGGACATATCAGGACGACTTGCATCTTAGGTTAGGGAATTGACACAATTTGTTTTGGAATACCATCCTCAGAAGGTGATTAAAGGTCAGGGTTTTTTCGAGTTTATGGTGAAATGTTCTTTTTTCGAACCCAACTCGACTGATCAACCAGAGGTGGTGGGTTCAGTCTCGGAAGTTCATCCAGTTTATACTTCATGGACACTGTATGTGGATGGATTGTCAACCATGGATGTCAATGAGGTAGGGGTAATTTTGACAAGTCTAAAGGGATTCAAGGTGTATCACGTTATTCGTTTCAGGTTTAAGGTGACAAATAATGAAGCAGAGTATGAAGAGATTCTGGCAGGGTTTTGGTTCGCTAAGTGTAAGACCCCAACTTTTATGAATAAAGAATAATTTTCTCGAAATATATTTTTGAATATTATGGTGTGGATTTGATATAATTTTATAGTTGTGGGTAATATTTATAAATTTTGCAAAGTAAGCAAGTGGTTATATAATATTCAATTAGTCGGGAAATATTCGTTTTAACAGGAATATTAAATATTTACGACACAATCATTGATGGACCCATAATGTAATGTAAGTATGGTCGTAGTTAGAAAATGACATAATTATCTTTTATAAAAATAACGGTGGAAGTTTTACCGTTAAAATTTGTTGAACTACCCATTAGTAAAAATACGATGAATATGCGTAGTTGCATAGTAGCACCTGGTATTGATTATTGATGCTTACGTGAGAAGTCACTCATTATACTCAATTATTACTACGATAATTCTTTGCATCATATCTCTCATATTATTGATTCGATTATTGTCACGATATCATCTGCATTATATGATATATTATTAAATCAATAATTGAGACGATAAAGTTATTCATATTATTAAATTACAATATTTAGAATGTCTAGAAGTTCTGTCAAGGAGAGGTTTGGTCATCTAATTGCGCGCCAATAAGGAGAAATCCTTATCGAAAAGCCCCCTCTTTCTTGGGAACGACCTAGTTGTTAAATATTGTGAGTTATAATATTAATGATGAATAAGTTCATGTTGATTAAGGATGAAATTGATAGTTCCATTGTGTTGGAATTATTAGTGTTAGTGGAAATCGATATTTATTTCGATATTAATTGATGACTGGAAGTTATACTGACCAGTCGGGTAATTAACCGGATAAATGAGCAATTAATTGCTATTAATTCACATGATTATAACTATTTGTTCACATGTGTGTACTATTGATTCACATTCTTGTACTATTAGGGGAGTTGGTGCAAGATTGATAATACTTGCATGAATAAGTTAAAAATGGAGGTATAGATGGAGGTACTATACTGTAATTCGTATTTTCACATGATTATAACTATTGATTCACATGATTGAACTATTAATTCACATTATTTACTATTAGGGGAGGTGGTGGAAGTTTGATAATACTTACAAGACTAAATTAAAAATGAAAGAAAAGTTGAAGGTATTGTACTGTAATATTTTGAGCCCCAAAATGTGCAATTATTAAAACTATATTTTCCTATAAATAGAAGCTCATTCTTCCTTCATTTTTCATCAATTCACTAAAGCTATAGAGCAATTATTATAGAGAGAAAGAAGAAGAGAAGTCTGCTACCTCTCTACTCCAGTATCCAGTTTCTTTTTAAGGTGAGGGGTATTATTTCTTTCGTATTCATGAAGAGAGCTTCTGTTATTCCATTCTTTATTATTATGTTGGAATGAACTGTATATCTATAAATACACCGCATACATGGTGAAATTCTTACATTATTCTATTCTTTATTATTGTGTTGGAATATCACATGCAAGCTGATTCTGCTAGACACCTGGTTCCATTCTTTATTATTCTGTTGGAATAACTTTTATGCATGCGGTTTATCGTATGCATGGTGAATTCTTCCATTATTCCATTATTTATTATTACATTGGAATATCACCGTGCATACGGATTACGCATGACTGGTTCCATTCTTTATTATTTTGTTGGAATAACACATACATGTGGATTATCACATGCGTGGTGAATGATCCTTCATATTCATTCCTTATTAAATTATGGAAATGATGCATGCGTGGATTACTTCATAGATGGCGGTGAAAATCCATTTGCGATTTTCATATATTCTATAATACTCATTTGGTTAAAGTTTTTGCTTCTATACTCCATGAAATTAGTAGAATATCACGAATATTTAAGCTTTCATCCCAGGTATCTTTTCATGGAAATATTCTTCTGAGCATTCTTGAATTTTACTCCACAAAGTAGTATCATGTTGACAATTTGGACGTAATTGATTTCAAGATAAATTAACTTATAAATCTTTAAAACTTATTCTTGAACTTGTTTTATTGAATTATTATGTCATTGTCATCATCCTCATGCTTATATTGTGATGAAAGTCATCTTTGGCTTACGTGCATAGATGGACTTGGTATGATTATGACCAGGGATTATTCGGTATAATCATGACCTGTAATGTTATAAATGATGTGGTAAAAGTCCTCGGTAGCTTTGTAGTGCATTGATGGACGATTTTTGGTATGATTATGACCGAGGATTATTCGGTATAGTCATGACCATTGATGATTTAATGAATATCCTTGGCTCGTAGTGCGGGGGATGACTCGATGATGTGGTTTATTTATTAAAATTTGAGTCTCAAATGATAAAAATTGATGAAAACATTTTAAATCACGAGAAGATAGTAGATATCATGCTCTACTTGACTCTTCTAATGGATTGCTTATTCTGCTGCAGTTAAACTTGATGTCTATTGTATTTTATCAGTTTAATATTGTTGAAGACTAATGATAATTTATTCTGCATTATCTTAGTGATAATATTTCTTACTGGGCTAGTTGAGCTCACCCTTTCTTTCACTGTTCTCTTTAGGAAATGAGAATGTAGCCGGGACTAGTCGAGGAATGGAGTGATAGTCCAGATGATAGCATTAGTAGTCCTCATTATTCTGTTAAATAGTGTGACAATAAATGTAATGAGGACTCCATTGTGTGTGGATATTGTCTAGATGACAATATTCTTATTAAAACTCTTAGATTATGTTTTGTCGTATTTCACACGATTATTGTATAATTAAGTTGTATTTGAATTTTGTACCATGTATTTGGCGACTCAAGATGGGTGATGTATAATTATTTTGGGGGCGTCACAGTTGGTATCAAAGCTTAGGGATATGATCCTGGTGAGATGTGAGACAAGAACTAGAAGGGAGAGGCGGGGAATTCCTTATTAGTATGACCTACCTAAGTTTATTTGGTATTTAATTAGTCGATCGGTATAGGGATAATACGTGATATGTTAATTAACCCTTGTTTTGTGGCGGTATTTGAAAATGGCATCCGAAAATGTTGAGATAAACAATGAAGCACATGAGACCGTTAAGTTACCACAGATTAATGCCCAGGATAATGTGCAACAAGAAGACAATAATCCTCATGTAAACAATAACACCGATGAAATGGTGAACGATGGGATGTTCAGAGGCTTTATGCAATTCATGCAACATCAGGCGAAAACGGCTCCTGTCCAAAATGCAGGTGGAAACATTGACAACTCTCGAACGGTCACCGCTAAGCAGTTCAAGGAGCTGGGACCACCGAAGTTCTTTGGAGAGCCAAAACCACTTAAGGCGGAGATGTGGATAAAGCAAATTAACAAGATATTTGATGTCTTGGGATGCTCCGAGGAGCAAAAGGTTCCCTTTGCCATCTTCATGTTGCGAGCAGAGGCAGATTACTGGTGAGAATCTGTAAAGCGTACTCAACCTGCCGCACTCAAAATGTCTTGGGAGAAGTTCCAAGAGCTGTTCAATGACAAGTACTTTCCTGAAAGTATTCGTCACATAAAGGAGGTAGAGTTCATCAAGCTTGAGCAAAACAATATGACTGTGGCGCAGTACGAAGCTAAGTTTACCAAGTTGTCTCAATTTGCGTCCCACTTAGTTGATAATGAGGAGAGAATGACGTGGATGTTTCTAAGAGGTTTGAAACCCAAGATACGTCAATACCTAATTTCTCATAAACTGTGTTTGTATTCAGTTGTTGTAAATAGGGCTTAGTTATTGGAGCGCGATAATGAGTCAACCCAACAAAGAGAGAGCAACCGATAAGTCGATAATACCAGTCATAGCAGTCATCGAAGCGGTGACAACAAATGTGGAGGGAATCAACATGCCAGAAATGATAATCACTTCGGTGGTAATCATGGCCATGACAATAAGAGTGGACATTTCAAGAAGAGGAGATTCAACAAGGATGGAAAGACGTCAGCACCAGCACATGTTGTTAAGGAAGGAGAAAGACCACCGGTCGTATATTACAAATGTGGAGGGGAAGGACACATAAGTCCAAACTGCACGATGCAGTCCAAAGCGTGTTATAATTGTGCAAAAGAAGGTCACTTAGCCCGATTTTGTCGTGCACCAAAGTCAAGTCCAGCTGGGATGGAGACATCAAAGGGTGTCCCAAACAAGAAAAAATCGGTAGTTCAAGGGAGAACGTTTATCGTAACCTCCCAAAAAGCGAGGAATCTGAACGAGGTGATCACGGGTAAGCTAATCATAAACTCTAGTGAAGTTTATACTTTATTTGATACTAGTTCTACCCATTCTTTTATTTCTCCTACTTGCGCTCAACGTTTAAATTTGACTCCGGAGAAATTAGACTTTGACTTATCTGTTGAAACTCCGTTAGGAGAAACCTTCATTACATCCACGGTTTATAAGTCTTGTTTGATTCAAATCGGTAACCGCACGTTACCTGTCGATCTTATTTCTTTGAAAATACTTGCATTTGATGTGATTATTTTAGGGGTTGATTAGTTAACTACTCATCATGCTAAAATCGATTTTTTTCGTAAGGTTGTTAGCTTTCATATTCCTAACCAACCTATTATGCGAATTCAAGCAACCAAACCACTAAAATCAATCACTGTCATATCAAGTCATAAAGCTATTCGTTTATTAAAAAACGGATGTCAAGCTTTCTTAGCCCATGTCACGGATTTAAATAAAGATAAGTCAGATTTGAATGATATTTCAATAGTTAATAAATTTCCTGACGTATTCCCTGAAGAACTTCCTGGCTTACCCAAAGAGCGTGAAATTGAATTTTGTATCTACCTTGAATCCAAATACAAAACCCATTTCCACAAACCCCATATCGAATGGCTCTATTGAACTTCGGGAGTTAAAAACCCAACTACTGAGGAATTGTTAGACATCGGTTTCATTCGTCCTAGTACGTCTCCTTGGGGTGCTCCTGTTCTATTCGTGAAGAAGAAAGATGGAAGTATGCGACTTTGTATTGATTATTGGGAGTTGAATCATGTCACCATAAAAAATAAGTACCCTTTTCCTCGCATTGATGACCTGTTTGACCAGTTGCAAGGAGCCAAATTCTTTTCAAAGATTGATCTTCGTTCCGGATATCAATAGTTGAAGATTAAAACTGATGACATTCCGAAGACTGCTTTCAGAACTCGGTACGGGCATTATAAATTCCTAGTCATGTCTTTTGGATTGACTAATGCTCCTGTTGCCTTCATGGATATGATGAACCGGGTATTCAATGAATATTTGGATCACTTTGTGGTCGTCTTTATTGATGACATCCTCATATACTCCAAAACCCGCGAAGACCATGAGCAACACTTGAGGCTGATACTCCAAAAGCTTCGTGAAAACAAGCTTTATGCCAAGTTAAAGAAATGCGAGTTCTGGCTTGAGGAAGTTGCATTCCTTGGGCACATGATATCAAATCATGGAATATCTGTTGACCCAGCAAAGATTGAAGCAATTCAAAGCTGGGAGCAACCTAAGTCAGTGACCGAAGTACGTAGCTTTCTCAGCTTAGCTGGTTATTATCGGAGAATCTTAGAAGGGTTTTCTCGAATCGCTACTCCATTAACTCAGCTGACTCGAAAAGATACAAAATTTGGTTGGAGCGAGGAATGTGAAAAGAGTTTTCAAGAACTCAAGAGGAGACTCATTTCAGCATTTGTCCTGACAATACCATCTGGCTCAGAGGGATTTGTCATCTACAGTGATGCTTTAGGCAAAGGGTTAGGATGTGTTCTCATGCAACATGGGAAAGTCATAGCCTATGCCTTTCGACAACTCAAAGAATATGAGAGGAATTATCCTACTCATGATCTAGAGTTGGTAGCAGTCGTTTTTGCGCTTAAGATTTAGAGGCATTACCTGTATGGAGAGAAGGTGGAGATCTATACGGATCATAAAAGCCTCAAATATTTCTTCACTCAAAAGGAACTCAACATGCGGCAACGACGATGGCTTGAGTTGTTAAAAGATTATGGTCATACCATCCAATATCCACCTGGAAAAGCGAACGTAGTAGCTGACGCATTGAGTAGAGGATCATATACGGGCACGAGTGCAATATTGTCAACGCAAAGGACCATTTTGTATGACTTGGAAAGGATGGAAATAGAGTTAAAGACTCCAGGGACCCATGTGATGATGACGAATATACGAGGGGAACCAACTTTAATCGATAAAGTTAAAGCTGCTCAAACTACAGACCTGGAGCTGATGCGTATGAAGAAGAAAGTGCAAGAAGGTGCTATTCCGGAAGCAAGAATCATTGAAGAAGGAATACTTCTAGTCAACTCTAGACTTTGTGTTCCTAACGATTCTGACTTGAAGTATAAAATCATGATGGAGGCGCACAACACACCGTTTACAATCCATCCTGGGAGTACCAAAATGTATCGTGATCTTTGACATACATTTTGGTGGAGCAATATGAAGAGAGAGATAGCGGGGTTTATCTCAAGGTGTCTAACTTGTCAACGAGTCGGTAGAGCATCAAGTGCCAAAAGGTCCATTGCAACCACTTGAAATTCCGAAATGGAAGTGGGAGCACATTACCATAGATTTTAATTCTTGGTCTTCCCAAGGTTTCTCAAGGCATAGATGTGATTTGGGTCATTGTTGATAGATTGACCAAGTCTGCTCATTTCTTCTGGAAATCTGAGAAACTTTTACACTTGAACGTCTTGCTAGTATGTACAAAAATGAGATCGTAAGATTTCATGGTATGCCAATATCCATAGTTTCTGATCGAGACCTAAGATTCACTTCAAGATTTTGGGTTAGTTAGCAAAAAGCTATGGGCACAAATTTATGATTTAGTTTGGCATATCATCCTCAAACGGATGGGCAGTCGGAAAGGACTATTCAAACTCTTAAAGATTTATTAAGACTCTGTGTCCTTGACTTCAAGGGAAGTTGGGACAAGTTCTTACCATTGGTGGAGTTTTCCTACAACAATAGTTATCAAGCAAGTATTGGCATGGCTCCATTTGAGGTGTTGTATGGAAGAAAGTGTCGCTCTCGATATCTTTGGGATGAGGTGGGTGAAGCAACGTTGTTGGGGACCGGATTTGGTATGTATGACTACGGAAAAGATTCAAACGATCCGACAACGTATAAAAACCTCACAAGATCAACAAAAGAGTTATGCTGATCTTCATCGAAAAGACGTGGAATTCAATATTGGAGATCATGTGTTATTACGAGTTGCTCCATGAAAAGGAGTTATAAGATTTGGAAAGAGAGGAAAGCTCAATCCTCGATTCATTGGCCCATTTTTAATCCTCGATCGAGTAGGAACTGTGGGTAATATTTACAAATTTTGCAAAGTAAGCAAATGGTTATATAATATTCGATTGGTCGGGGAATATTCGTTTTAACAGGGAATATTTGTACGACAGCACAATCATTGATGGGCCCCACAACGGAAGTATTGTCGTAGTTAGAAAATGACATAATTATCTTTTTATAAAAATAACGGCGGAAGTTTTACCGTTAAGCTATTGAACTACCCCGTAGTAAAAGTACAGTAATACGCATGGTTGCGTAGTAGCACACGGTATTGATTATTGATGCTTACGTGAGAAGTCACTCAGTTATACTCAGTTATTGCTATAGTAATTGCTGCATCATATCTCTCATATTATTGATTCGATTATTATCACAGTATCATCTGCATTATATGATATATTATTAAATCAATAATTGAGACGGCAAAGTTATTCATATTATTAAATTGCAATATTTATAATGTCTAGAAGTTCTGTCAAGGAGAGGTTTGGTCATCTAATTGCGCGCCAATAAGGAGAAATCCTTATCGGAAATCCCCCTCTTTCTTGAGAACGACCTGATTGTTAAATATTGTGAGTTATAATATTAATGATGAATAAGTTCATGTTAATTAAAGATTAAATTGATAGTTCCATTGTGTTGGAATTATTAGTGTTAGTGGAAATCGACATTTATTTCGATATTAATTGATGTCTGGAAGTTATCTTTGACCAATCGGGTAATTAATGCTTAGGATAAATGAGCAATTAATTGCTATTCATTCACATGATTATAACTATTTGTTCACATGTGTGTACTATTGATTCACATTCTTGTACTATTAGGGGAGTTGGTGCAAGACTGATAATACTTGCATGACTAAGTTAAAAATGGAGGTATAGATGGAGGTATTATACTGTAATTCGTATTTTCACATGATTATAACTATTGATTCACATGATTAAACTATTGATTCACATTATTTACTATTAAGGGAGGCGGTGCAAGTTTGATAATACTTGCAGGACTAAATTAAAAATGAAAGAAAAGTTGAAGGTATTGTACTGTAATATTTCGAGCCCCAAAATGTGCAATTATCGAAACTATATTTTCCTATAAATAGAAGTTCATTCTTCCTTCATTTCTCACCAATTCACTAAAGCTATAGAGCAATTATTATAGAGAGAAAGAAGAAGAGAAGTCTGCTACATCTCTACTCCAGTATCCAGTTTCTTTCTAAGGTAAGGGGTATTATTTCTTTCGTATTCATGAAGAGAGCTTCTGTTATTCTATTCTTTACTATTATGTTGGAATAACTTTGTCTATCGCAATACCGCATTCATGGTGAAATTCTTTTTTGTTATTCCATTCTTTATTATTACATTAGAATATCATATGCTGTACGGATTATGCTTTACCCTGGTTCCATTCTTTATTATTCTATTGGAATAACTTTATGCATGCTTCTATCGCATCGCGTGCATGGTGAATTCTTACGTTATTCCATTCTTTATTATTACATTGGAATATCACATACTGCATGCGGATTCGCATGACCTAGTTCCATTCTTTATTATTCATTTGGAATAACCTCGCATATGGATTATCACATGCACGGTGAATGATCCTCCGTATTCATTCCTTATTAAATTATGGAAATGATCTGTCTATGTGGGTTACCGCATGGCGGGTGAAAATCCATTTGCAGTTTCATATATTCTATAATACTCATTTGGTTAAAGTTTTGGCTTCTATACTCTATGAAATTAGTAGAATATCCAGGATATTTACGCTTCATCCGGTATCTTTTCATGGAAATATTCTTTTGAGCATTCTTGAAATTTACTCCACAAAGCAGTATCATGTTGACAATTTGGACATAATTGATTTCAAGATAAATTAACTTATAAATCTTTAAAATTTATTCTTGAACTTGTTTTATTGAATTATTATGTCATTGTCATCATCCTCATGCTTATATTGTGATGAAAGTCATCTTTGGCTTACGTGCATAGATGGACTTGGTATGATTATGACCAGGGATTATTCGGTATAATCATGACCTGTAATATTATAAATGATGTGGTAAAAGTCCTCGATGTGTGTAGTGCATCGATGATGGGCTTTTTGGTATGATTATGACCGGAGATTATTCGGTATATAGTCATGACCATTGATGATTTAATGAATATCCTTGGCCCGTAGTAGTGTAGGGATGACTCGATGATGTGGTTTATTTATTAAGTTTGAGTCTCAAATGATAAAAATTGATGAAAACATTTTAAATCACGTAAGATAGTAGATGTAAGACCAAAATTTTTTTAAATAAAAGAAATTTCCTTTATTTATTATTTTGAAATAGTAAGGGTTGATTTGATTAATGTGGATAGTTAAGGGTTAAATACGCAAATATTTCAAAATAAGCAAGTGGTTATAAAATATTCATTTTTGTCGGGGAATATTCGTTTGGTCGTGGAATATTCGTGATCGTTTGGGAATATTCGTTTGGTCGTGGAATATTAAATCGCTTTGTGGGGAATATTAAATGCGACAGTAATTACCATGTGTGGGCCCCATAACTGGAAGCGATTGGATGAGGAAAACGACAAAGTTTGGGTGGTTATAAATAACGGCGTAGTTATTACTGAAGTAAGACCGTTGAATATACCGGTGGTTAAAATACGATGTACGCGTGGTTGCATTACAAGAGAAGCACCACGTTTACAAGTATTGTTGAATTATTGATTAAATGCGTAAGATGGCACTACTCAATAATTTTCACAATGAATTCTTCGCTCAATATTTTATTTTATTGATTCAATAATTGTCATATTGGTATTTTATATTATCTTTGTTTCAATAATTGTCAACATGCAAGTATTTCCCATTATCAGATTAATAATTCATATTATTTGAATAATATTATTAGATAACATTATTGGCAATGTCTAGAAAGTTCTATCTAAGGAGAGGTTTGGTCACCTAATTGCGCGCCAGTAAGGAGAGATCCTTATTGGAAAGCCCCCTCTTTCCTGGGAACTGCCTGGTTGTCATAAATGTGATTCTGTAATATTATTTGTGAATAATTAATTATTGATTCATATGATAAGGAAATATTTATTTTATATGAATATAAATGATGGATTTATTTATGTGGTTATTAATGAAGGAATTAATGTTGAGGTGTTTTATCAGTATTTTATCGGATTGGAGGTATTAAAAGATTAAATCGGGGTTTTTGAGATATATTATGGGGGTTATAATTTTTAATCCGACCGCTGATTGTGGTAATTTTGGGTATGTTATACATACATAAGTTGAGTATATGTCCACAAATTTTGAACCGTTAAAAATGCACGAATGATTTGTTGTGAATTTTAAGAGGTGTCGGATTCGGAAATTAGGTTTATAATTGATTTTGGTGGAAAATTCTAGAATTGAGTGGGCCCCACTTGTGGTTGGTGAAAAAAATGTGCTGAATTTTATTTCAAATGTGGTGGGTGGCAATAGTAGCAGGTAAAGCCATCGGTAGGCAGTCAAGTCTGCTTGATGGCACTAACATTTTCCTATAAATGAGAGGGCTAAGTTAGAATTGAAAATCACACCGTAAACAAAGTTTTCTCTCTTCTCTCTATATTATTGAGCGTATTTTGTGAGTATTTAGATACTTTGAGAGTTCTTTGTTCAAAGATAAGTTTCATTCAAAGATCACTTGACCTTTCCTTCCGGCAATCTTGATTCTTTGAGGTAAGGGATGTTATTTTCTTCTCAAATGATATTAATTCTTCAATATCATTATCTTTGAAATATTGGTTGGTACTTTTATCAAATTTGGAACTTTTTCATGTATGGGGTTACTATTCATGAGTTACTTATTCACGAGTTACTATTCATGAGTTACTATTCACGAGTTACTATTCACGAGTACTATTCATGGAGCGTGAAGATGTTTTTTGTGGAATTTCTATCTTTGGGTGTCTGAGTTACTATTCACGTGATACCAAGACTATTCACGAATCTGACTATTCAATAGAAAAAATGAAAATTTTTTTTTTAAATCTAAAATATCTATTCGGATACTAGCTTTGATTGTATCCATGTTTTGATCATTCTTGAATTTTACTTCACTATGATTATTTTTGAGGTATTTTGGACGTGGATAAAACCAAGTACGAATCCTTAATCCTTGTCATTTTGTTTCACTTTGGATTCGCTTTCTTTAAAAATATTTTTCATCATCCTCGGTCTTAAATGATGATATTATTGAATATCTTTGGCTGTAGTGCAAAAGATGAATGATTTCTCAAGAATATCTTTGGCCCAGCAAGTGCGAAAGATGAGAACATGGTGTTTAATATCTTTGGCACGAACAAAAGATGAGCGAACATGACCGATGATGAATATCTTTGGCCTTTAGTGCAAAGATGAGCAGTGTTGAGATGAACATGATGGATTGATGAATATCTTTTGGCTTTGTGTAGTGCAAAGATGAATATTTGATTTGAGATGAATATTGATTGATGTTACAGGGATAAAATATTGATGATGGAATGTTAAATTCATAGATTATAGTAGATTTCATTCTCTACGTAACTCTTCTATGAATTATTATTTCATTATGAATATTGATCCAAAACTTGTTATGTTCATTGTATTCTATCGATTTTTCCTCGTTGAAGACTAACGATAATTTGTTGTATATTATCTTAGTCATAGTATTCTTTCTTTGGCTAGTTGAGCTCACCCTTTTCCTTGTTGTTCCATTTTCTTCTCGGGAGGCGAGAATGTAGCGAGTACTAGTCGGGGTATGGAATGAAGGTTCTAGAGAGAGTTGTTTAGTAGTCCTCACCATTATTGTAAAATAATGTATCAATAAATGTGATGAGGATTTATTTGAGTATAAATATTGTCTGAAGATAATATTTGTATTTAAACTCACAGCTTTTATTGTTGTGATAATAAAGTTGTAGTTGTTTACATACCATGTATTTGGCGACTCGAGAATGGGTTGGATGGAATGGACCTATTTTGGGGTCGCCACGGTTGAATATCGAGCTTAGGGATATGATCTCTGGCGGAGATCGGGAATAGAACTAGGAGGAGAGACGAGTAAATCCTTCGCTAGTGTGTCCTACCTAAGCTTATATGTTAGTTGGTCAAGATATAGGGATATTATGTGATTGATTTCCTTAATTAACCCTTGTTTTATGACGATGAATTGAGAATGTCAACCGAGAATATTAATAGTGGTGTAAATGAGACCGTGGAGATGCATGCTTATCAACAACGAGGAGAACGTGCAGCAGTGGCAATGTACCTCCCCGTGAATAACACCAACGAGCGGATGATGAACGAGGGATGTTTAGAAGCTTTTTGCGAGTTCATGCAAAATCGGACGAGGAGACTCGTGTTCAAAATACGAGGAGGAGATGATAGCAATTCACGGGTGGTCACAAATGCAAGCAAGATTCAAAGAGTTGGGACCACCGTAATGCTGGGAAAGCGGATCCGATCATGGTGGAAACATGGGTCAAGCAAATTACCAAGATATTCGATGTCTTGGGATGCACGGAGGAATAGAAAGTTCCATTCGCTACTTTTTATGTTCCATGGCGAGGCGACATTCTTGGTGGGAATCATGAAGCGTACCATCCAACCGCACTTTCGGCGTGTCGTGGGAGACGTTTGAAAACAGATTCAATGACAAGTACTTCCACGAGTATTATTCGTCGTATGAAGGAAGTGGAGTTTATTAGGCTGGAAGCGTAATAATATGACGGTATCCCAAAGACGAGGCGAAGTTCATGGAGTTATCCAGTTTGCACCTCATTTGGTGGAGAATGAGGAACGATGACGCGGATGTTTACGAGAGGTTTGAAACCCCAAGATACGTCGAGATCTCATTTCTCATAAATTTTCTCTATTCGGATGTTGTAAAATGTGGCTCGATTGTTAGAGCGAGATAACGAGTACGTTCAACCGAGGGACCATAACCAGATCATCACAAGAGATAGCGATCATCGAATAACGATAACCAAAGGAGAAAGAAGAATACGAACAAAGGCGGTTACCATTCGGGTGGTAATCGTGGCCATGAAAATAGAAGAAGCGAGTTGGGAGGAGATTTTAAAAGAGGAGATTCAACAACGACCATGTGAAGACGTCGGCCAAATGGGCAAATCGGTTCCAAGGAGGAGAAAGACCATCGGTCGTATGTTACAAATGCGGAAAGAGGGACATATCACCCATAATCGCCACAACAGCTTTAAGGTATGCTATAATTGTGGAAAAGAAGGACATATCGCTTCGAGATTTATGCGATATCGAAACCTAGTCTGTGAGGCGGTGACTCAAAAGGATGTCCCGTAAAAGTCAAAGTCAACGATTCTCGGAAGAGCGTTTGTCGTGACCAAATCAAAATCTGAGGAACCCGAACGAAGTTAGCACGGGTTAGTTAATTGTAAATTCTTGCGAAGTTTATACCTTACTAGATACCGGTTCTACCCATTCTTTTATCTCTTTGCTTTACGCTCAACGTTTGAACTTGACTACGGGAGAAATTAGACTTTGACCTATTTATGGAGAATCCGTTAGGAGAAACTTTCATTACATCTGTTGTTTAGAAATCTTGTTTGATTCAGGTTGGCACTATCACATTACCTGTTAACCTTATTTCTATAGAGATATTTGCTTTTGATGTGATTTTAAGGTTAACTACTCATCGTGCCAAATTGATTGCTTTTGTAAGGTTGTTAGTTTTCATATTCTTAAGCAACCTGTTATTCGAATTCAAGCAATCAAACCATTGTAGTCAAACATTTTCAATCAAGCCATGAAGTCATTCGTTTATTACGGATGTCAAGTTTTCTTAGTCCATGTTATGGATTTGAATAAAGACACGTCAGATTTGAATAATATTCTTGTTGTTGTTGATTTTTCCTGACGTATTTCCTAAAGAATTTATTGGCTTACTCCCAAAGATCGATATTAAATTTTGTATCGATTTTGAACCCGACAAAACTCATTTCTAAAATCTCATATCGAATGGCTCTATTGAACTTCGTGAGTTAAAAATTCAACTATAGAATTTGGTACTGAGCCTTTATCTTGTGACTTCCTTTGTGGAATTCACCTAAGCGAACTCTCTCATCAGGGGACGTCATATTAGATGCGATAGTAAATCGATAGGTGTCATTGTGGACGTCTTATCCAAGATTGGGATATGAGTCACGATTGAGAACAACCTAAGTCGGTAATCGAAATGCGTAGTTTTCAGGCTTAGTTGGTTATTATCGGAGATACGTTGAAGGATATTCTCGAATCGCTATTCCATTATCGCAAATGACTCAGTAGAGATACAAAATTCGAATGGAGCAAGGAATGTGGGAAGAGCTTGAAGAACTCAAGAGAGACTCATTTCAAACGTGTTTCGACCATACCATCCTCGGAAAAGCGAACGTGGTAGGCGGCGTGTTGAGTAGAAGATCGTATACAAGTACGAGTACAATATTGTTAAAGACTAATTTCAGATATAATTTACAAATAATAGAGATGGAGATGAAAACTCTAGGTACCCACGTGATGATATACGATGCGTGATGATATACTGAGTATAATCGACTTTAATCGATAAAGTTAAAGTCGCTCAAGCTACACACCGAGTGATGAATTTGAAGAAGGAGGTGCAAGAAGTTGTTATTTTAAAAGCGAGAATCGGTGAGGTGAGGAAAGCTCAAACCTTCGATTTATTAATCCATTTGAAATTCTCGATCGAATAGGAACGTGGCCTATAGACTCGTTTTTACCACCAAGTATGACGCGTGTTCATAACGCTTTTCACGTATCGATGTTACGTAAATATGTGGACGACCGAAACACGCTATTGAGTTAGAACCGGACGAGATAGCCAAGACTTAACGTCACGAGGAGGTACTGTCAAGATTTTATAGAGGAAAGAACATGACCTATGTACCGAGGTTATACCATAAGTTAAAGTTTTGTGGAGAAACCATGCTATTGAGGAAATGACCTGGGAGTTGGAAACGAAAATGAAAGCGAGGTATCTTTACCTTTTCGAAATACCAGGTACGTACGTCAATTTCGAGGATGAAATTTCATAAGGAGGGGAGGTTGTAAGACCCCGAAATTTTTTTTAAATAAAAAGGAATTTCCTTTATTTATTATTTTGAAATAGTAAGGGTTGATTTGATTAATGTGGATAGTTAAGGGTTAAATACGCAAATATTTCAAAATAAGCAAGTGGTTATAAAATATTCATTTTGTCGGGAATATTCGTTTGGTCGTGGAATATTAAATGTCTTTTCAGAATATTCGTTTGGTCGTGGAATATTCAGATCGCTCAGGGAATATTTATGACGACGGCCAAGCGACCCATGTGTGGGCCCCATAACTGAAAAGCGATTGGATGAGGAAAACGACAAAGTTTGGGTGGTTATAAATAACGGCGTAGTTATTCTGAGTTAAGACTGTTGGAATACCCATGGGTTAAAATACTGAATACGCTGGCGTGGTTGCAAGAAGCACACCAGAGATTACAAGATTGTTGAATTATTGATTCGTGACGTAAGATGGCACTACTCAATAATTTTCACACGTGAGTTCTTGCTCAATATTTTATTTTATTGATTCAATAATTGTCGTTGGTATTTTATATTATTCATTGTTTCAATAATTGTCACATCGCACAAAGATTTCCCATTATCGGATCAATAATTCATATTATTTGAATAATATTATTAGATAACATTATTGGCAATGTCTAGAAAGTTCGCTCTAAGGAGAGGTTTGGTCACCTAATTGCGCCGCCAAGAAGAGAGATCCTTATTGAAAGCCCCTTTCTCGGGAATGACTGGTTGTCATAAATGTGATTACTCTAATATTATTTGTGAATAATTAATTATTGATTCATATGATAAGGAAATATTTATTTTATATGAATATAAATGATGGATTTATTTATATGGTTATTAATGAAGGAATTAATGTTGAGGTGTTTTATCAAGATTTTATCTGGATTGGAGGTATTAAAAATTAAATCGGGGGTTTTTGAGATATATTATGGGGTTATAATTTTTAATCCGACCGTTGGATTGTGGTAATTTTGGGTATGTTATACATACATAAGTTGAGTATATGTCCACAAATTTTGAACCGTTAAAAATGCACGAATGATTTGTTGTGAATTTTAAGAGGTGTCGGATTCTGTAAATTAGGTTTATAATTGATTTTGGTGGAAAATTCTAGAATTGAGTGGGCCCCACTTGTGGTTGGTGAAAAAATGTTCTGAATTTTATTTCAAATGTGGTGGGTGGCAATAGTAGCGGTAAAGCCATCGGTGTAGCAGTCAAGTCTGCTTTGGTGGGCTAACATTTTCCTATAAATAGAGAGGGCTAAGTTAGAATTGAAAATCACACCGTAAACAAAGTTTTCTCTCTTTCTCTCTATATTATTGAGCGTATTTTGTGAGTATTTAGATACTTTGAGAGTTCTTTGTCAAAGACAAGTTTCATTCAAAGATCACTTCCGACCTTTCCTTCCGGCTTGATTCTTTGAGGTAAGGGATGTTATTTTCTTCTCAAATGATATTAATTCTTCAATATCATTATCTTTGAAATATTAGTTGGTACTTTTATCAAATTTGGAACTTTTTCATGTCGGGGTTACTATTCATGAGTTACTATTCACGAAGTTACTATTCATGAGTTACTATTCACGAGTTACTATTCACGAGTACTATTCATGGAGCGTGAAGATGTTTTTTGTGGAATTTCTATCTTTGGGTGTCTGAGTTACTATTCACGATATCTTGGCACTATTCACGAATACGGCACTATTCATAGAAAATAAAAATTTTTCTTTTAAATCTAAAATATCTATTCGGATACTAGCTTTGATTGTATCCATGTTTTGATCATTCTTGAATTTTACTTCACTATGATTATTTTTGAGGTATTTTTTGGACGTGGATAAAACCAAGTACGAATCCTTAATCCTTGTCATTTTGTTTCAATCGGATTCGTTTCTTTAAAAATATTTTCATCATCCTCGGTCTTAAATGATGATATTATTGAATATCTTTGGCCCAGTAGTGCAGATGAATGATTTATGAAGAATATCTTTGGCCCAGAGTGCAAAGATGAGCGGTGTTTAAATGAACATGATTGATCGATGAATATCTTTGGCCTTTAGTGCAAAGATGAACAGTGTTGAGATGAACATGACCGATTGATGAATATCTTTGGCTCAGTAGTGCAAAGATGAATATTTGATTTGAGATGAATATTGATTGATGTTACAGGGGATAAAATATTGATGATGGATCGTTAAATTCATAGATTATAGTAGATTTCATTCTCTACGTAACTCTTCTATGAATTATTATTTCACCGCGAATATTGATCTCAAACTTGTTGTTCATTGTATTCTCATCGATTTTTCCTCATTGAAGACTAACGATAATTTGTTGTATATTATCTTAGTCATAGTATTCTTTACCGGGCTAGTTGAGCTCACCCTTTTCCTTGTTGTTCCATTTTCTTCTCGGGAGGCGAGAATGTAATGCAGTACTAGTCGGGGTATGGAATGAAGGTTCTAGAGAGAGTTGTTTAGTAGTCCTCACCATTATTGTAAAATAATGTATCAATAAATGTGATGAGGATTTATTTGAGTATAAATATTGTCTGAAGATAATATTTGTATTTAAACTCACAGCTTTATTGTTGTGATAATAAAGTTGTAGTTGTTTCGCATACCATGTATTTGGCGACTTCGAATGGGTTGGATGGAATGGACCTATTTTGGGGTCGCCACAAGAGATATCATGCTCTACTTGACTCTTCTAATGGATTGCTTATTCTGCGCAGTTAAACTTGATGTCTATTGTATTTTATCGGTTTAACATCGTTGAAGACTAATGATAATTTATTCTCGCATTATCTTAGTCATAATTTCTTCTTTGGGCTAGTTGAGCTCACCTTTTTCTTTCACTTTTTCTCTTCAGAAATGAGAACGTGGCGGGACTAGTCGGGGAGCGGAGTGACGGTCGTGATGATAGCATTAGTAGTCCTCACTATTCTATTAAATAGTATGACAATAAATGTAATGAGGACTCCATTGAGTGTGGATATTGTCTAGATGATAATATTCTTATTAAAACTCTTAGATTATGTTTTGTCGTATTTCACACGACTGTTGTATAATTAAGTTGTATTTGAATTTTGTACCATGTATTTGGCGACTCAAGATGGGTGATGTATACCTATTTTGGGGGCGTCACACTAAGAGTCTTGAGGTTCAGAGGTTGATCATCTTCACTGACTTTCAATTGGTGGTTAAACAAATATTGGGGGAGTATGAGGCCTGGGGGGAGGGGGGGTAAGAATAATCAAGTATCTGGCTGAAGTTAAGGATCCACTCCTCTATTTCAGTTATTATGCTTTTCAAGGGGTGGATCATTCGAACAACACTATTGCCGATGCTTTGTCCAAATTGGCTACTACAGATGTAATTTCTTTTGGGGGTTCGGTATATTTGGATGTTTTAGATTCCTCAAGTGTTCAGAGGTCAGAAGTGATGGTGGTGGAACGCTCGGATTGTTAGCTTACACCTTACATAGACTATCTTACAGATGGTGTGCTATCTTCGGATCGGATGCTGACAAAGAAGATGAAGTAAAGGAGTTCAAAATTCATAATTATTTATGGGGATCTATATCGACGTGCGCTTTCTTCGACCTTGCTAAAGTGTTTGGTTCCATCCAAAGTTAAGTATGTACTCCGGGAAGTTCATGAAGGAATCTGCAAGGATCACATGGGAGCTAAGGTGTTGGTGTATAAGATGTTTCGATAGGGTTATTATTGGCCAATGATCTTTTAGAAGGCTAAGGAGTATGTTCAGAAGTGTCCCAAATGTCAACTTAATAGTCTTATTCCTCATCAACCGCCCGAAGAGTTATTCTTGGTCTTGTCCTCGATACCATTCACAGTTTGGGGGGTTGATATCTTGGGTCCATTACCAAAGGCGAAAGGGTAGGTTAGTTTCGTGGTAGTGGCTATTGATTACACAACTAAATGGGTGGAGGTCAAGCTGCTTCGAATCATCATGGAGCAAGAATGTTTGAAATTTCTAAGAGAATTTGTAGTCTTTTGATTTGGTATTCCCATGGTGATGGTGTCGGATAATGGTAAACAGTTCGTGGTATCTAAGTTTGAAGAATTCCTGAAGGAATTGGGTATTCAGCATCGAAAGATTTCGGTTGCTCATCCTCAGTCAAATGGCTAGGTAGAAGTCATTAACCAGACTCTACTCAATTTAATAAAGAGAAGATTGGATGAATCTAAAGGAAGGTGGCCCAAGGAGTTACTTAGGGTTTTATGGGCGTATCGAACTACTCCTTAGACGACAGCAGGCGATTCTCCATTCAAGTTGGCTTATGGGAGTGATGCTCTTATTTTAGTCAAGATCGGGTTTCCTTTACTTCGGGTTAACCAATATAAAGAGTTATACAATGATGAAGGTCTTCGCCTAAATCTACATTTATTAAAGAAGGTTTGGGAGTCATCCTTGGTAAGACTAGAAGTCTACCAGAGGAGAATGGTCAGATATTACAATAAAGGGGTTAAGAAAAGGAGGTTCAAGGTCGATGATTTATTTCTTCGAGAGGTGGAGGCTTCGTCGCCCCAAAACCGCAGAAAATTGATGCTGAATTGGGAGGGACCTTATGAAACTATTGAAGTTCTGAAGTCAGGTACTTACCGGCTTCGAGCAATAGATGGTACAGAATTCAAGAACATTTGGCATGCTGGGAAATTTAGGAAGTATTATCAATAATGCATGTTAAGTTATTTCTTTTTAAGACAGTAAATTTTTCTAAGTTATTAATAAAATAAATATTCAATTTTGCTCAAAAGATATTTTCATTAATTGCAAATATTTGTATATCGGATGAGTAGTTACCATAAGGATATGGATGGTGTGACGCCCCCAAAATAGGTTCACATAACCCATTTTGAGTCGCCAAATACATACAACAGAATCCAAATACAAATTTAGTATTTACAACGATTAAACTGTCGTGCAAAATACGACGACACATATACTGTGAGTTTTAATATAAATAACAGTACTCACACTCCAAACCAATGACACTTTACATAAAGGTACAGTAGATAACTGTTTTAGGAATTAAAATTTTTGGAAAATGCTCAAGGAAGCCTTCATACATGGGATGTCATGCATCTAAGTTATAATAGATATCATAATACTTGAGAATTAACCTTGGTTGACCCAATAGACCCCAAAGAAGAACAATAAGATTACTATCCTATTCATTCTAATGGTGTGAATCTTCTTGCCATATAATTATCTCCATTGTCTCCAACTGAAGATTATATTCCAACTATACTCCAAGATTATATAAATAATACTCATAGATATAGTCAGCAAGTGGATGCGCACAACCATATCTTATGATAACACGAGTTTTTATGTGGTTAGACATCGTGTATGATAGTGGCAACACACCCTTTAAGCTCTTAGTACAATTATGTCCTCCTCATTCTAATGGGGTGCATTTTTGACGATTTCAAAGTTGGGTTCTCATCACCCTATTATTGTTCACCAAAATCAATTATTAAATGATGTATAAAATACGTTACACACAATTTAAGTTCTAAGTACAATTATTATGCCACACCGTTTCATAATTTTATTAGGATTGTGACTAATTCGAAACTCCACTTTATACCCATGTTCTCTCTGCTAGTCCCAACTACACTTTTATTACCTGAAAGGAATTGTGAAGCAAAATGGTGAGCACAAATAGCCCAGTAAAAAATATTATGACTAAAGATAATTAAATTATCAATAGCCTTCATCGGTAATAAATCAGATATTTAGAACATATGGTAGATGATAAACGTTTTCAACCATAATTGCAGAGGAATCAACAATCCATTAGAAGAGTCAAGTAGAATATAATGTCTACTATCTCCTCCAAATTAAAAGTCCATTAATATTTCATTTCTGTAATATCCATCAACAGTTCTTTATTGTACCCAAAACAAAGAGAACTTTAATCACCTTTCTTCACCTGAACCACCAAAGATTATAGTTAAATTCATAATTCATGTTTATAATCATGTAAATCAATAGTTTCTCCTTGCCACAAAGGCTTAATAGAACGTTCACTTAATATCCTTACCCCAAAGGCTAAAGACATTCCAATGTAATAACAATGATCATACCAATCAATTGTCTATCTTCGCACTACGGGCCAAAGATATTCAACTATAAAACCAATGGTCATGATCATGTCAATCAATTGTCTGCCAGTGCACTACGGCCAAAGACATTCAACTGTAAAACCAATGATCATGCCAAACAATAATCTATCTTTGCACTACATGCCAAAGATATTCATTTGTATCATCAGTGGTCATGATTATGTCAAACATCTGTCCGTCTTGCACTACGGGCCGAAGATATCAATCAACGGTTCATCTTTACATTACGGGACAAAGATATTCATCAATCAACAGTTTATCTTTGTACTACGGCCAAAGATAACTTTTAACATAATTTAAGTCTGAGAATTATGACAATGACATAAATAATGAATCAAGTTAGATTAAGGATAAATATTAGAGATTTATAATTCAATTTATCTAGAGTTCAAGAATGTCCAAATAGTCAACATGAAGATCATAACATGGATTCAATTTCAAGAATAAGATTCATAAAAGATAATTTGGACAAACACTACTACAAAAACAGTAAATAGATAACGCGTAAAAAACGTTGTGGTTGCTATCCTATAAACGTCGTATTTAAGGGTGTCATCTATTTGACACCCTTTATACAACGTTTTTAAAATGTTGTAGTTTGACACATTATACAACATTTTTTTCTAAAAAAACGTTGTAGATTTGTTTTCCAAAAATTATTAGATGCTTGAAAACGTTGTAGATGGTATGATTCCACAACGTTTTTCCGGCTAAAAATATTGTAGTTTAATATATCAGACAATGTTTAGACACATTTACACAACTTTTAGAATGTGTCATCTATTTAGACAAATTTATACAACGTTTTTAAAATGTTGTAGATTGACTTGAAAATATTGTAGATTGACTTGAAAACGTTGTAGCTGTGCTGCATACACAACATTTTTAAAAAGAGAAAAAAAAAAGTTTATGGTTCACCTATATTACCAGTCACATGCAATTTGCTAATGCCATGATATATAGCTAAAAATGGTCTAAATTCTCATTTAAATTTAAAGCCAAAATGTATCAACCATTCAAAATACATCCCAATAATACCATTCGTTTACAGTTTCAAATTACTACATCCACAAAATATATACCAAACTATCCATATATACATCTCAAATTTACTTTTCAATATAAATTACTACTATATTGAATTATAAATTACTACTATAAAGAGAGGTCTCGGTCATTGTTGGATGTTCACTATAAAACTTTATTTGCCCAGTCTCTGCCCTAGCTTTAAGAAACACATGTGGTTAAAAAAAATGCAAACACCAGATAAGTTATGCAAATATTGGGTCAAGGCGAGGAGTTCGCTACAGCAGCAATACCTTCTACATACTCCCGCAGAAGCTGTACACCTCCGTCTTGTCCACATGCAGAATACCCACTTAACTGCAAGTTCCCTCTTACACGTTCAACAGTTAAGGCTCTTCTGAACCAGTCTGTTGTCTGCCCTAGAGCCTGTGTCAAGTTACTGCAACAAATTAGAGTCTGTTTTGCAACATGAACTTGTTACGCATGCCAGTAGTTTGCACCAGATTGATCTGTTTTGCAACATGAACTTGTTCGCTAATGTATCAGTTTATGACAACTTGCAAAATTTGGGTATTTTCATCATGATACTTCAAAAAATGATACATAAATATTATAAAAGAAGGTGAAGAAACAGACTAGCTAAGTGTACCTTACGAAGACGATGCTTTTTGTCTTCCCCAGCAATATCATCCAAAGTGCAGTTATACCAGCAGTCACCAGAAATTGGTGGATCCCCATGAGGATTACAAGAAGGCGTTTCAGAGTGAGCAGTCACAGGAGGCTCTCCAAGCTAAACAGGAATATAACCACAAAGGTTATATATAAACCACAATGTGCATCACTACAATGAGTAGTGTGTGTGGGTGAAATCTATATGTTAAAATTTAAATTATTTCCTTTTTAATTTATTATTGTTAGCCAGGAGATTTTTAGGATTGGTTTATTTATCTAAGATAAAGGAACATCTGTAGTGGAATATGAAGTTATTCAAACCACTACCGGGACACAGTAATTCTAGCTTTAGCTGTGCACAACAAGCAAGTCCTCGAGCCTACTTTTAAGTATTTTTTGTCCTTATATATAACAAAAAGTTGATGGAATTAAGTTCAGACCTATGTTACAAATATTATACAATATAGGAGCACATTTCCATAGCACCTGCTAGATGCATGATCAAATAGTACTAATATTTACGTGCATGATATGCGTAATTTTATTAATCCATTGTAAAGATAAAACTAGTGTTAAAGTAGGAAATATACAAGTCTCATACGAAATAGCCGAAAAACAAGCAGAAACATTATAATCTCCATTCTCCATAACAAAAAAAAAACCAAAGAACCCTATTCATTAATTAGGGGAGCTGTTATGGTATTACCAAGACTCTGTGCATAGCAGTGGTCTGGGGTTTAAATCCCCTTCCATGTTGTTTACCTTTTGCATAGCAAGGACTCAAAATTATCCAAGGGATGGGTCATAGCCACCTGCATGTAATATAAATATCTGGGCCTGGGCAAGCCAGTCGCTGGTGATGATGCCGTGGTGAGAGGCCCTAGTTTGGTAATACGCGGAGATGTTAGGGTTAGGGTTTTGGAGGGTTTCAGCCATGGAAGAAGCGGGGAAAGTCGAAGAGAGAAGGCAGATCTCTGGTTTAGAGACGGCGTCGTCCAGATGTTGTTGTTCGTGTTTAGAGACGGCGTAGGGCTGGCGAGAGTTGTTTCTCATTAGAGCGTGGACAGAATTGACGAAATTCACGGATCGGTAGGGAGTGAGAGAGAAGAGAAGAGAGTTCTGACGTTTTATTTTAATTTCAAATTCAGTTCTGCGTTTTTTTTTGCTATGTGTTTTTTACATAGGTAAAAAAAAAACGTTATCTATTTAAAACCAAAAATTACCCTTATAAATACATAACGTTTTTCATATGTATCTGCAATATTTTGTTAAAAAACGTTATAAAAAAAATACTACAACATTTTTTATAAAAACGTCATCTTTTAAGTGTTGTTTTTTTATGGTTTTGTACTAGTGAAAGAAAAGGAAATTCAATTTTGTTGTGAATAGTACTCATAAATAAGATTAGTATGAATAATACAATATGAACAAAGACTGTATGAATAATAAGACCCATGAATAATCTGTATGAATAGTAATATGAAATGAAATAATAGCACTTACATAATATGGAGTATGAAAGAAAATGATATCCCGTACGAGTATTGAAAGAAAATAACATCCTTTACGAGAAAAATAATATCATTTACCTTAATAGGAAAGTAGTTCTAACTGGAATAACGGAGATTATGTTGAGGAAATCTTGCACTTTTATCAACACTCAAAATATCCTTATACTCACAAGAAATATGTTCAATATTATAGAGAAAGAATTTTCTGATTCTAGTGTGAGTTTCATTGTTTAACTAAGCAACCTATTTATAAGAAAGTGCTAGCACACCATCTATGACAAAACATACACACGCGGATGATTTAGCAGCACAGACACTTTGAAACAAAGCTTTTCAAAATCAACTTGCTCACTACCCCTTTTATCACATGTTTTTTAAAATAAAAGAATTCAAATTCAATTTGCTCTCTTCATCCTTATTTTATTCTTATACCATAAGTTCATTATAATAATATTGTCATTTAAATTATAAAATTATACTTTTATATTATCACATTATACTATTATAATGTAATATTATAATAATATATTTGAATTAATATTTTATCGGAGAAGATAATTATGGTTCCATAGAAAAATATGTCAAACTGTCAACAAATGTTTCATTCTAAAATTCCTCCATGCATCTATATTAAAATTGAACAAATATTTATTTATCATATTTATCAACAATTTTATTTTATTTTATTCATTAATTATTTACAACTCTTCAATCCTTCAATAATTATTTCTAATTAATATTATAGATTCACAATATTGACAATCAGATCGTTCACAGGAAAGAGGGGGTTTTCCCATAAGGATTTCTCCTTACTAGTGCACAATTATATAACCTAACCCCTTTCCTCGACAGAACTTTCTATACCTTGTTAATAATGCTATCTAATAATATCATTTCAATAATATGGGTGACAATTATTGATTTAATAATGAAAAATACTATTTAGCTGTTACTGTGATAATTATTGAGTCAATAATATAAAATACTATTCAATTATCACTGTAGCAATTATTGCATTAATAATATGAAAGACTGTGCAATTTTTACTATAGCAATTATTGAGGCAAACACTGAGTGACTTCTAACGTAAGTATCAATAATCAGAGATACTGTGTACTACCATGTGCTACTGTGTAATACCACGTACCACTGTGGAACAACGCGTATTATTTTACTTTTATCACCGGGTATTTCTACAGTTTAATGGTAAAAGTTTTGTCGTTATATTTATAAAAAAGTTATTTCTATCGCTTTCTATATCTGACGGTTATTCCATTGTGGGGTCCACCAATGATTGTGCCGTCATACGGATATTTCCCGATAAAAAGAATATTCTGCGACCAAACGAATATTCCCCGACACGATGAATATTTTATATCAACTTGCTTATTTTGTCAAATTTGCACATATTATCCTTAATTTTAATATTTTATCAATTTAACCATTTAATGAATAGAACAATAATTATAAAAAAATTGAATACTTTTATTTCTTTAAATTCGGGGTCTTACAGGTGGCAACAGAAGGAATGGTGGAATTTTGGGCAGAGATAATAGGGGTGCCTTCAGAGGTGGAAACGATGGGAGCGATTGAGGAGGAGACATTTGTGGTTGCCATTGTTGAGTAGGAGATTAGGATGATCGGTGGAGAGCTTTACCGAAGAAAAGGGAGATTTCAATGGGGAATGAAAGATCGTAGAGGAGGATTAGGCAATTTTGAAAATTCAAATCTGAAATGTGGAGGTTACTTTTGGGAAGAAAGGGTTTTTGTAGTGATTGACCTTTGGGCTTCACACGACTTTCTGAGGACGGTGCATTAATTGAGCTGAAATGATAATGCACGTGGGGGGTGTTTGGTATGGAAGCATTGCCTACTTTGGCTTTTGTGCTTCTTCATTTAATGTTTAATTATTGGGTTTTAATTTTTAAACTCTTCCATTAAATGTCTCATTATAATGAAAGATTGGGGGCAATGTTGGGGCGTTATTATTTGATTCGATGGGTCATATATAGTCCACATGGAGAAAGTCTCCCCACGTAAGAATCTGGATTGGGAAATGGTAAGGAATCTAGGATTCCTAATTATGTTTAATTTCTAACTCCTAAGAAAAATGTCAGGATATTATCTGACTTTCTTTCTTTAAGGATATTCAGTTTTGTTCCATTAAGGTATTCATCCTAATTTCCATATGGGGAAGGACATGTAGGAGGAGGTGTGATCACTATAAATATAAGGCTACACCATAATTCTCAGGTATCTTAACATTATTTTACAACACTAAAGCTTTAAACCTCCATTGTTAACCTTATTTAGCATGTACTTATTCACACACCAGAGCTATCCTCCGGTGGCTCAGGCCGTCAAGTTTCTCTGTGTGACTTCATTTCTGTGCTGAATTAAACGCGCTACTGGTTATTGGACGCATGGAAGAATCTTGGCATTAACAGATACCTTCATATTATATTTGATATGATCATCGTCAACCTCTTTAGAAAATAGTGATTTTAATGTGTCAACTAGAAGGATAGTCGTTATGGCTGTAGTTCCGTCTTAACTAATTTCTCTTAGTTCCTTTTCCAGTTCGGTCATACGTCACTGAAGACATAAGTAAAGGAAGATGGACTATAATTAATAATCTTCCCTTGAGCTATTTCCACCTTCGTTATTCCTCCGAGTACAACTCTTTCTCTCATGCTCAGTTCAACGATGGGACCAACATTTATTTTCGCGTGTCCTTTTGACTATTACTATGATGGGGGCTATTACTTCCCCAATGGTGTGTTTGATAGATTTGAGACTCATTGTCATGACTAGATCTTCGAGGTCAAGTTTGATAAGTTTAATTATCCTTATATCGAGTTCTACGGAGAGATGGGATCTCAAGGACATTGAGTGGGTGCATGTGATGGATCAGCAAGATTTCGATGACTGATTGTCGCTATAATTTGTGTTATGCAGTCAGCTAGGTTCGCTTGTTGCACGCACTCTTAAAGCCACAATTTCATTGTGCCTCAGAATTTACATGTGATGCATGGAAACCAATTTCATGACTGTGTAAATCATTATTTACATAGCTTGTTAATGAGTGTCATTGTGATGAACGTGAATTATTTGACCTTCTATAGTGAGCAAACAACAGTTTAAAAAGTGATTCAAGGTTCAAAACTCAAACTTTAGAATGCATCCTTCTAGCGCCAATGTTAAGACTCATTTTGTCCTAACAGCTTAAATCACATTGGAATGCATTTACAACCTGCACAAGGATGAAAACACTTGGGCTTAACGGTGAGTTATCGCCAGGTGATAGCTCCAGTGTGAGAACAAATGAAAATTTGAGCAAATGTTAACAATAGAGGAACTAGAGCTTGAGTGTTTAGAAATGCATTACCCTTTATCTCTTTGTATGGAGCGCTATTTATAGTGCCTTAAAACCAATGGTAGAAGGAAAAGTGTCCCACTAAGCTACCCCAACACCCAACTCCTTGCCCCCAACATAGCGCTAAAAATAGTATGCCCTCAAGCCAATTATATTGGATGTGATAAGCATTTACTCTGTAATCTTATTCATTTATTAATAATAAAATTCATTTAATTAAAGACATTCTTTATCCATGATTAATTGGTTGAATTAATTAGGATAAACCCGTAGTTTTAGAGCAATGTTATGTTTGCTTTGTTGAAGAGGATGATTGATCTCATAATCATTAGTGTTGAGACACTAAAGAAAGTATGTAGGTGTTTATTGAAGAATAAGTTCAATGAACATGACTCGCTTAAGGAACACCTAATGGAGTTTTACTTGCCTAACAATAAGAGTTCCTATAGTGATAATAGTACAAGTTATTATTGGACTTGAGATCATAATAGTACCTTGTGTATTTTGAGTTATACTTTGCCATATTCCTTAAGACTATTTGGGTAAAAAGATATGTTCGGGTATAATAAAGTGTACAATATGGAGGTAAGTGAATGATCAAAAAATGATCCACCACTTCCAGTAATTAAAGGGAGAGAATGTCTTATGCGATTCGATAGATGCTAACTTAAAAATCATTGGTCAAGGTGAATGAAAATTCAAAAAGGAGTTTCTAATTTACATTACATAAATTTGTACATTTTAGAATCGAAATGCATATGATCAAATAAATAAGACTTGTCACTAATTCCATGTTTTATGTTTGATCGTAACATTATATGGTAGAAGGATTGAATTATACGATAACTATTTACTGGATAGGTTATTTGTGATTAAACGTTGATTTCATATTTTCCGGATAGTCATGATATGCTGAGAGGTGTTACTCATGATGTAGAATAAGTAGTATTTATTTATATTTGAGTTAAAGGAGTTTAATTCATTATAAATAATATTAGAATGGTTCTAATTTATTTATTCTACTACCGGTATAATATTGAACCTAAAGGGTCACACCATAAAAGAGAAATATTATTTTAGAAGTAATTGCTTAATAATAATAAATTAAGTATATTTAATTTATTGGTGGAATAAATTAAATAGCTTAATATTTATAATTAAGTGTTTTGAGAAATACTAATTATAAATTAATAAGAGGAGCCTTATTATTATTATTATTATTATTATTATTATTATTATTATAAATAATTTAGTTCCTAAATGGTTTGGGAATTAAATTAAAACCCCAAGTCCTAAAGAGTTTAGGAAGGGGATTGGTCTATATAAGGAGAGGTCGTGTGATAGATTCAGGGCAGACACAACCGTGAGTATAGAGATACTTTAGAATATTTCTCTACAACCTAAGGAGTTAGGAGAGAGAGTTAGGGCTACTCACCCAAGGTTTTGGAGAACACCTAAATTTACTTCTTCAATCATAATCTCTTGGTGGTCCACCTTAAGAGTGTTGCACACACCGAGTAGCTAACGTTTTATCCGTGGATTTGAAGAAACGCAGAGGATCAAAGGATTGGAATTTGAAAATTAAATTAAGGAGTTGATTCATCTTCTTAATTATGATATATCTTTTATCGTTCCTCGACTATAATATCGCATCAAGGTGATCTTGGGATTATAAAAAAAATTAAATATGATATATGTCATATTTCTGTTTTATATACATGTAATTGTATGTATGTTTTAAATTCTGCAAACTAACAAGTGTTGTGTATGTGAGAGCATGGGTTGGTTTGGTTTGTTTAGTGTTTAATTTATGTGACAAGTTTCATGTTTGACAGCCACTTGTTCACTTAGGTGTCCTACTATCCATTTGTATAGTTGTCATATTGACAGGTACCAAGGAGCTATCAAATTAGACGTTAATAGCAGGCCCCATTAACTGAAACCAAGTTACTATTGAAGTTTACTTTGGACGATGCAAGTCCGAAGGAGACTTCATTTATGGGACTGTTAAATGTATAGTCTTTCGGATTATATTGGCTTTAATGCCAAAGGATTTATAAAAGTAATCCTTCACCTTCTTAGCTCCAACTTTGGTTGTCGAATGATTTATCATTTGGCTTCTTAACTTCAGCTTCAGCTTCGGTTGTATAACCTATCACACATCCATATATCTATTATTGTTTTATAACTAATACAAATTGCAAAATAATAAAGCAATCTCTGCTTTTCATTTTTAACGGCCACATCTCAACAACTGTCTATTTTGGCCTAGCTAGTAATACCTAAATGCAGTTTGTTTTTCTATTCGTGAAACATAATATACGTGTACGCTGGTACCCAATGCACAGAGGCAGAACCGGGGGTTCCGGAGGGTCATATGACCCCCCACTCTAAAATCTCGGGGGTTTTTTGCTTTTCTTTCTCTTCTTTTTTTTTTATGTATTTTCTTTTCTCCTTTGCTTTTCTATTGCTTTTGTTTTATCATCAAAGTGGGGCAAAAAAAAATTGTAGCAATTCTCTCGGTAAACTAATTAAAAATAAAAAGCTAAAGAAACAAAATAATTTTTTTTGTCCCACTATAGTGACCATAAGTGCACCATAGTTCTATCCTATCAAGATTATTAAAACTCTCTTCTTCTATTTTTTTTTGTTGTTGCTGGAATTTCTTCTTTCAAGATAATTAATCCCGTAAACCACAATATAAAGTTTTGAATATATAATATTATAATTTATAATTTATCTATAAAAGTAGTTAATCAGTTGACTAAAAACTTCAAAGTCTGATTAATAGTCTTATAGTTCGGAAAAAATTTATATATATATATATATATATATATATATATATTTAAAGTCATTAGACTCACAACTTAAATGTTGATAAGGGTTGGAATAAGATGTTGTGAAATATTATAATTGGGCAAAATGAATTTGAAAGAATCACTCTAAACGTCAATAAATAATTTTTTTTTACTGATGTATTTTGACCTTCCTCTAAAAATATTTTGGTTCCGTCACTGGCAATGCAAGTTATATACATAGGCTAAAATGTGTTATGCTAGGACAATTTTATATCAGTGCTTATAGTTAGGAATTTATCTTATAATATGTAAATGCAACAAAACTAGGTTTTAATTATAAATAGATTTTTAATTAGTTGAATCAACAAGTTAATTGTTCTACAATAATTTGGCTTAAATAAGTTTTAAATCTTTAAGTTTTTCCTTTTTACTACTTAAACTTTAATATTTTAATTTTAAGACATTGAACATTATAAATGTCTTTAAAATTAACCCTTTTTGCTACATGCATGCATGTAATAATAGATTCGAATGAGAGTATTTTGGTTAATTATATCACTTTTAAATATCTTTTAGAAACACAAAAATGGTGGGCACATAGTTAGTGTGTGATGAAAAGAAAATAATATGAAAAATTAGAGTCAATATAAATGATATATACTCTTAAATGACTTAATTTATCATATTGATAAAAAAATCTTAAAACCTTGAAAGTATATAAAATTGCATACACGTGACGAGTAGTGTTTGTTGAAAAAGAAAACGAAAGAAAATTAGAATCAATATAATCAATATATATATATATATATATATATATATATATATATATATATTTAAAAGACTTAATTTATCTTTTCATTTTGAGTCATGAGATTTATTCTAATAAGAAATGCTAAATTCGAGTTTATATGATATTAAAATTAACATCGACCCTTCATAACAAAAATAAGTTTTTTTAAAGTTTTTTCTCATTCTCTTACCGGCACCTTTCCCGATCCTTCTCTGTTTTAGGAGTTGTTGGAGTAATAAAAATTGAAAAATGATATATCTTGTGACTATGTATTAATTTTTTTTTTGATACGAGTTAATTACATGGATAACTGTAATTAGTAATATGTTTACGACGTATTTAATATAGTTTATCTAATCTCATGTAATGATATATGTTACTATGGAAACTTAAATGAAAAATTTCGCAATAAATAATAGGACTCGTAAAACTTTGTCTCTCTTTATTACTACATGTTATGTGCATTTTTAATCTGCTGAATTTTGGTAAATAAATAAGCCTGATAGATTGGAGCACAAACATAGACCAAATAAGTTAATAAAACGGTTTAACTCGTTCAACAAAGCACCAGTATTCTAGTGGTAGAACAGTATCTTGCCATGGTACTTACCCGGGTTCGATTCCCTACTGAGCTATGATGATATCTGCTCTTAATGGGGTTGAAGGGTCAACCTCTGTGTCTGAATATTCTGACAAAAACAAGGCGCTACTTGAGCTCTGCTTTGACCTTTTTATTTTTTAAATTTCCACACATTATGTTATTTTCTACTTCCATATTTGCTCTAGACGAGCCAAGATTTATCCCCGTGAAATTGTCTAAGTAGAACTTTCAAGAATTTGGAGATTAAACTATGCTTCCATTGTGTTATGAGGAAAAAGTCTTGTGGCATTCATCGTGGACTGAGAAGGTGGACGAAAATAAACAAGCAAACGCTAGAAAGTATACTAAATAGAAGTTCGCTCTGAAATATCTTCCTTACCCTCTATAAGTCGAGATTTTTTTCAAAAATTCATATTAAAACTATCTTGAAGATGCTGTACTTTGAAGTTGACAAATTATTAACATGCATATCTATTATTGTTTTATAACTAATACAAATTGCAAAATATTAATAAAGCAATCTCTGCTTTTCATTTTTAAAGGCCACATCTCAACGACTGTCTACTTTGGCCTAGTAATATCTAAATGCACTTTGTTTTTCAATTCGTGAAACATAATATACGTGTACACTGGTGAATCAGGGGGTTCCGGAGGGTTATATGACCCCCCACTACCCTGGAATCTCAGGGGTTATTTGCTTTTATTTCTCTTTATTTTTTTATGTATTTTATTTTCTCCTTTATTTTTCTCTTGCTTTTGTTTTATCATCAAACTGGGGCAAAAAAGGTCATAGCAATTCTTTCGATAAACTAATTAAAATAAACAATATATATATATATATATATATATATATATATATATATATCTTTACGAGACTTAATTTACCTTTTCATTTTGAGTCATGAGATTTATTCCAATAAGAAATACTAAATTCGAGTTTATACGATTTTATAATTAACATCGACACTTCATAACAAAAATAAGTTTTTTTAAAGTTTTCTCTCATTCTCTTAACGGCATCTTTCACGATCATTCTTTGTTTTAGGAGTTGTTGGAGTAATAAAAATTGAAAAATGATATATCTTGTGACTTTATATATTAATTTTTTTTGCTACGAGTTACATGGATAACTATAGTTAATAATATATTAACTACGACAACCTTATAATGCTATTTAATCTCATATATTGATATATGTTACTATAGAAACTAACTATAGTTATAATGCTATTTAATCTCATATATTGATATAATTAAACGGTTTAATCTCTCAACAAAGTACTAGTAGTCTAGAGGTAGAACAGTATCAGGCCACGGTACTTACCCGGGTTCAATTCCCTACTGAGCTATGATGATATATGCTCCTACTGTGGTTGTAGGGTCAACCTATGTGTCCGAATATTCTGACAAAAATAAGGCGCTTCTTGAGCTCTGCTTTTACCTTTTTATTTTTTAAATTTCCACACATTATGTTATTTTCTACTTCCATATTCGCTCTAGACGAGCCAAGATTTATCCCTTTAAAACTGTCTAAGTAGGCTATTTTTGCTTGTAAAAATGATTGTAATGTTATCAAATAACATTAGAAACACTTTTATTAATGTTTTTAATTTTCATGTAGAACACTTTTACTAAGAATATATTGTATGATAAAAATATAAGAAATCTTATACTTCGTACAGAAGTACTTCTATAATTTTGTAAATCAAGATTGACCATTTTAAATTAGTAATTGAGTACGTGAGAGCAAACTTGAATATATATAAGGTTTAACAAAATATTTTAATAAGGTTTTAATTTTGTAAGCAAACAATTTCGTAAGTACTACTCCATGCTAACTTATATTTGAGTACTTTTTGTACTCAAAATCTCTACTGTTGAAACACTTTAATTATTTCACTGCACTCTTGAGCATAATTTTCCCCATTTTGTTCTCTAAAACAAAATAAAAAAAAAAATGCGAATATTATAATTGGACATGAGTGCTTTACAAGTCCAATTATCATGTCTGCATAAAGAGCTCAAACAAAATTCTACAATGTATATAGAGAAATGATTTTATGATGTATTTGTTATGAATAAAAAATGGGTATATACCATTTCTATCATTCAATATAAGAGCCAACCACGTTCGCTGTAAGACTCCGATTTTTAATAAATAGAATTTAATTTTTCTTATAATTATTATTCTAAACAGTATGTTATTAAATTGATAAAATCATAAAGTTAAGGGTAATATGTGCAAATTATAAGATTAAAAGTATGTCGGAGAATATTCGTTCTGTTGGAGAATATTAGGTAAAGTACGACGACGCCGAGATATTATGAACTGTCAGATACCAAAAGCGACAGATATAACCTTTTTAATAAAAAAAGTTATGAACGGTATTAACACTTTTAACTGTTGAAATACCTGATAATAAAAGAATAGTAGCACGAGATATTCCACAGTAGCACGCAGTACTCTACAGTAGCACACAATATTGTACAGTAGTTCATATTTATTGATTCAATAATTGTTACAGTAGTAATTGCATAGTATTTTAACTCAATAATTGTTACGGTAACATCTGCATAGTATTTCATATTATTAAATCAATAATTGTCACGGCACAGTAACTCATATTAATTATTTGATATGATACTATTAGGCAAATTAGAATTATTGGCAATATTTAGATAGTTCTGACGAGAAAAGGGGTTGACTAATTGTGCGTCGTTTCCCCATTCTTTTCTGGGAACGATTTGATTGTCATTATTGTGAGATTATAATATTAATGATGAATAATTGTTGAAAATGTTTAAATAATTGATAAATAAAAATATGTGGATTAAATATAAGTATAATAAGTAATTTGCGGTAGATATTTGTTCAAATTTTTATATAAATAGAAGGGTTTAACATGAGGCGTTTGTTGTAAATTTAACTTATTTTTACTTGAGACCCACAACTTTTTTTCTTCTGGGACACTTATCTTCTCCAACAATAATTAAAATGTATCATAAAAGAATTTTGTTACCTCTCTGACCATGTCTCACCGCCATTTTTTCAACCCATTTGTCTCAATTATAAGGTAGGATAGGGTGAGAAAAGCTATATGATTTATTATAATATATTGTAATATAAAGTTCTTTGTTTTATTATAATATATATAAATTTATATGTTTTATTATCATATATATTAAGTTTTATATTTTATTATAATATTATATTATTATAATAAAAATCTGGTGTGCTACTATTATACCATAAATAGGTTATTCAGTTGAACAACGAGAAATACACTAGAAACACAAAATTCTTTTACTACAATATTGCGAGTATTTCTTTTGAGTATAAGGATATTCTTAATATTGCTAACGTGCAAGAATTGCTTAAATTAATCTCCTACATAACAGCCAGTATCTAGTCTTTTACAAAGGTAAGGGAATTTTTTTTTTTTTTTAATTCTTGTAAGGGATATCATTTTCTTTTATTCTTGTAAGGGATATCATTTTCTTTTATACTCTTAAATGTTATCTTTTCTTTCATACTCGTAAGGGATATCATTTTCTTTCATACTCGTAAGTGGTATCATTTTCTTTCATACTCCTATATTATGGTAAGAAAGTATTATTCGTTCTACAACTTTTTCATTAAATAATGAAAATTCCTGAAATGATTAAAATTTCCTTAATGATTGGTACTTCACCAATTATCTTTTGACTGGAATCTTCCGATTAAATTTTAATCGTTATATTTAAATTGTGAACCACACATTTCTTGAACTTTATATTTTATCAATAACTCTAATCGAATTTTTAGATATCGTGTTGACAATTTAGACTTTGAATAAATTAAATTACAAATATCAAATGTTTATTTTTGATCTAATTATTTTTATTCATCCTTTATATCATTGTTATAATCATCATACTTAAATTGTGGAGAAATTTCTCTTTGGCTTAGGTGCAAAGAGTAATTCTTGAATGACATGATCATGACCATTGGTGTTACAGTTGAATATATTTAGTCTGGGTGCAAAGATGAATTGTTGATTGGCATGATTATGACCATTGTCGTTACAATTGAATATTTTTGGTCTGGATGCAAAGATGAATTGATCAGCATGATTATGACAAAAAACTGTTAATTTAAATGATTATGAACATAAATTGTTCATTAGCGTTATAGGGATAAAATATTGAATGGTGAATTTTTCAAATGGGAGAAGATAATAGACATTATGGACTATTTGACTCTTTTAATGGATTTCTCATTCCGTTGTAGTTATTGTTAAAAACTTATATTATCTTTAAATATCTGATTTATCACTGTTGAAAACTAATGGTAAGTTATTTTTTGTTATCTTAGTCATGATATTCTTTACTGAGCTATTTGTGCTCACTTTTTTGTTTCATAATTTCTTTCAAGAAATGAGAGTGTAGTTAAGATTAATAGGGATAATAAGAGAATGAAGTGATGGTCCGAGTTAGTAGTTGTAGTAATTCTCACCATGTTGTTAAATAATGTGACAATAATTGTAGTGAGGTATTGGGTGTGAATACTAGCGTACTATATACGACATTGTAATAATTTTAAATAGGAGAATTTGTGTTTGCAATATGTATTTTGACTAATCAAATTGAGTGGTATAGACCCTAATTTGGGGGCGTCACACTTGGTATCAAAGCATATGGATATGATCTTTAGTGGAGATTTGTGATTATAATGAGGAGAGGAGAGTACACTCATTTACTAGTGTGCTACCTAAGTTAAATTTCGTATTTAATTAGTTAGTTTAAATGTGAAGACAAGAAGTGATATGTCAATTTCTTTAACTAACCTTTGTTTTGTGACTACATAGCTCGACTATGTCCTTTAGTAAAATAAAAATTTTATGGAGGAATCATGATACAGAGGAAATGACCTGAGAACTAGAATCTGAAATGAAATTAGTTAAGTATACTTATCTCTTCGGAATGTCAAGTACGTACGTCAAATTTCAGGGACGAAATTTCATAAGGATGAGAGATTGTAAGACCCCGAATTTTAATAAATAGAATTTAAATTTTCTTATAATTATTATTCTAAACATTAAGTTGTTAAATTGATAAAATAATAAATTTAAGGATGATATGTGCAAATTATATGATAAAAAGTATGAGGAATATTCGTTATGTTGGAGAATATTAGGTAAAGTATGACAGCGCCGAAACAACCAATTATTAGTGGGCCCCACAATGACATAACTGTCGGATACCGAAAATGACAAAAATAATTTTTTTAATAAAAAATTGTCAACAGTACTAACGCTTTTAACTGTTGAAATACTCGGTAATAAAAGTATAGTAGCACGCGCTATTCCATAATAGCACACGATACTCCATAGTAGCACACGATATTGCACAATATTTCATAATTATAATTCAATAATTGTTACAGTAGCAATTTTATAGTATTTTAACTCAATAATTATTACATTAACATCTGCACAATATTTTATATTATTAAATCAATAATTGTCACGACACATTAACTCATATTATTTGATATGATACTATTAGACAAGTTAGCATAATTGACAATATTTAGAGAGTTCTAACGAGGAAAGTGGTAATCTAATTGCGGGCCATTTATACGGAAGACCCCCTCTTTTTTAGGTACGATCTGGTTGTCAGTATTGTGAGTCTATAATATTAATTATGAATAATTGTAAAAAAATTGAAAATGTGTAAATAATTGATTAATAAAATTATGTTAATTAAAGATAAGTATAATAAGTAATATGTGGCAGTTATTTGCTCAATTTTTGATATAAATAGAGGTGTTTATCATGAAAAATTTCTTGTAAGTTTGACTTATTTTTTATCGGACCTACAACTTTATTTTTTTGGGACCCATAATTATTTTCTTCAATAATAATTAAAATATATCATACAGGAACTTTTCTACCTCTCTGACCATGTCTCACTGCCCTTGTTTCAACCCATTTATCTCACACTTACAAGGTAGAGCAGTGGTGGGGAATGTTATCTAATTTATTATAACATATTATAATATAAAGTTATTTTTTTATTATAACATATATAAAGTTATTTGTTTTATAATCATATATTATAATATATATTAAAGTATCTATTTTATTACAATATTATATTACTATAATAAAAATCAGACAAACGATTTTCAAACTTGACGTGCTAAGTCAGATTTTTTTTCAAACGTAGTGTGTTACCATTCTCCTACAAAAAGGTTGTTAAGTTGAACAACGAGGAACACACCAGAAACACAAAAAATCTTTTACTACAATATTGAGAGTATTTTTTTTTAGTATAAGGGTACTTTGAATATTGCTAACGTGCAAGAATTGCTCAAATTAATCTACTACGTAACAAACAATATCTAATCTACTACTAAGGTAAGAGATATCATTTTTTCATACTCGTAAGAGATATCATTTTCTTTCATACTTGTAAGGGATATCATTTTCTTTCATACTCGTAAGGGATATCATTTTCTTTCATACTCCTATATCATGGTAAGAAAGTATTATTCGTTCTACAACTTTATCATTAAATGATGAAAATTCTTGAAATGATTAGAATTTCTTTGATGGTTGGTATTTCATCAATTATCTTTAGACCGAAATATTCCCGATTAAATTTTAATCCTTATATTTAAATTGAGAACCACACATTTCTTGAACTTTATATTTTATTAAGAAGTCTAATCATTTTTTTGGATATCGTGTTGACAATTTGAATTCTGAATAAATTAAATTACAAATTTCTAATGTTTATTCTTGACCTTATTGTTCTTATTATTACTCTATTCATCCTTTATATCATTATTATAATCACCATACTTAAATTGTGGTGAAATTTCTCTTTTGTATGGGTGTAAAGAGTAATTGTTAAATGACATGATTATGACCATTGGTGTTACCGTTTAATATTTTTGGCCTGAGTGCAAATATGAATCATTGATTAACATGATCATGGTCATTGGTGTTACAATTAAATATTTTTACCCGAGTGCAAAGATGAATTGATCGGCATGTTTATGATCAGGAACTGTTAATTGACATGATTATGAACTGTTGATTGACATAATCATAACCTTTGGTATTACAGACAAAGATAGGTGGTGAAATTTCTCTTTGTCTGGGTGCAAAGAGAAATTGTTCATTGGTGTTATAAGGATAAAATATTGAATAATAATTTTTTAAATGGGAGAAGATAGTAGACATTATGGTATATTAATGGATTACTCATTCCACTGCAGTTATTGTTGAAATTTATATTATTTTTAAATATCTAATTTATCACTATTGAAAACTAATGGTAATTTATTATTCGTTATCTTAGTCATGATGTTCTTTACTGTGTTATTTTTGCTCACACTTTTGTTTCATAATTACTTTCAAGAAATGAGAGTATAGCTGGGACTAGCATGGATAATATGAGAATGAAGTGATGGTTCGAGTTGGTAGTTATAGTAATCCTTACCATGTTGTAAAATAATGTGACAATAATTGTAATGAGGTATTGGGTGTGAATACTTTCTTACTATATACGACATTGTAAAAATTTTAAATAGGAGAATTTGTGTTTGCAATATATATTTTGACGACTCAAATTGGGTGGTATATACTTTAAATTTTGGGGCGTCACATCCGCTACTATTAGTAGCGGTCAACTGGTTACGTCAGCTACTAATAGTAGCAGATGATTGGTGTTGTCCGCTACTAATATCCGCTACTAATAGTAGTAGATGATGTAACGAACGAGAATTTTGTGTTTAATTTTAAATATTTATTGAATTAAATAAATATTTGAGTTAGTTTATTTATTAAGATAAATAAATATTCGATGAAATTGTTGTGTAATAATTTAGTTAAGTGTGACTAAATTAATGTATGGTAATTTTATGGATTGAAGAATTAATTTAATGAAATAATTAAATTAAATTAATTGTTTAACAATTATAATATTTTGTAATGATGTTATTTTAATTTAATTGATTAATGGAATTAAAGGAATGATTAATCCAAAAGGTTAATATTTACTAAATAATGTATTAAGAATTATGTTGGCTAAATATATATTATGTGGATAATAAATAATTATGGTTTAAATTTATTAAATGTGACATTTGTATACTATATAATAAGGAAACATGAAAATAATTTAGGGAGAGTTTGAGAGGGTTGTCAAACATGATCTTATGACCTTTGCTTTATTACGTTGACAAAACCTTTTTTTTGTATAACTGATACGTTCAGCGTGTTATGTTATCAGACTATATTATATGTATTAAGCCTAAGTTAGCAACACAGAGAGATAGAGAGAAAATTGAGAAGAGTTAGAGAGAATCATGTGATCAGAGAAGAAGGGTGGAGCCATCAATCTTCTTCAAGGCTTCTTCAAGTTTTTTATCATCATCTAGTTTGTGACAACCTGAGAATTTAGACGATTAATAAAATCTTAAATAAAGGTTGAATAATAAAATCTAGACTGGGAAATAGGGTATTGATTAAAAGTTTTGAGATGGATTTGTATGAATTACAAATTGAAAGTTGTGATCTGATAGCAAGATATATGGTTTTGTGTATAGTGTTTCTGTGTGTACAGTATGTTAAGGGTCAAGTATGAATCAGATAAGTTATAACATTGGTAAACCCTAATGTTATGTTAAGAACATCAATGTTCAGTTAAAAAATCCTAACGATTGGTTAGAAACCCTAATTTGGGAACCCTAATGTTAAGTATTAAAACTTAAGGGTTAAAAGTTATTGGACATATGTGAAAAGACCAAATTACCCTTCGAATTATAGGGAAAATGACCAAAATGCCCTTAATAGGTGCGAAATTACCAAAATGCCCTTTTACTTAACTTTTAAGTAAAAGATATAGCAAATCTTGACGAGTCATCAAGGAAAGATATAGGCATGTGTTGGAAAAAAAAATTCAAAGCTTAAGTTACACTCAAGCCATGTGTCTCCATACCACTTGGCCACATTTTGCCCAAGATTTTTCAAGGGATTAGAGAGAGAATGGTAGATTGTGGGAGATATTATATACATACATATGATATATACATATTACCCAACTATTATTACTTATTCTCTTTAGTAGAAATAATTTTTTTATTTCATTCTCTTACTTCTAAAAGAGAGAAAATAAAATAGAAAGAGAAAGAGAAAGAGAAAGGAAGAGTTTCGGCAGCCTTAGGAGAGGGAGAAGAGAGGAGTTTGATCCTTGCATATCCCAAGTTCATCTCATATTATATAAGAAGAAGGAAAGCTCTAAAGGTATAAAACCTAAACTTTAGCTTGATTTAATTATTTTGGTTGTTTTAAATCAAATCATGGGTTGTGATCTTAAACTCTAAAAACCTAAGATCTACATGTTATATAGTATATTATGTATGGATCTAATCATTTTTGGTGTTGAGAAAACATGATCAATGAAGAAAGAAGCAAAACAGTTTTTACAACATAGAAAAACTAGTAGACTGCTGCCCCTAAATATAACAATTCGGGGTTAACTAGATGTTCCAGAAAATTCTGGGCTTTTGGTATGCTGTAATACACTAAATAAGCTTTCCATAGACCCCAAAACGGACTAATTCCGACATCGTAACAAGAAGTTATGTCATTTCAAAGTAGTAGAGTCGAAACTGTCCAAGAAATGCGGTACAATCTCCTTGCATGGAATTTCTGGGCTGATATGTTCAGAATCTGGAAAATGGTCAGTAGGTAAGAGTTGTAGTCCCGGAAGTTAGCTTAGTGTGGGCTCAAGAATCACACAAAAATGTTTTAAAATGAAAGAGTTAAGACTGTTTTAGCGAGAGAGGGTAAATCTGGCAAATAATGAAAAATAGTTATGAACGTGCATTTTTGACACACTGTTTTGGCAGCCTAATGAACCCGAAATGAGAGTTTGATATTTTTTAAAAATATTCTCATATGATACGAAAAACATATAGAAATTTGAGAATTTTCCAATAAGCATGCAAGGTGTGAGAAAATCGTAAAGTGGGCTACTCGCTAAGCATCGCAATGCCAAGGCAAAGGCTCAACAAAGACCGGTAACCGCTTCCGCTTCTGCTGCGCGGGTCAATGAATCCATTTTTGAACCCTGTTTCGAATAGTTTTTGTGGTTCGTTTTTGCGGTTAGAAATTTTCTAAAAATACTATGACATGAGGTCTATAACATGCCCAAAATTTCACTCTTATATGACTCACGGTTTTAGAATTAAAAATCTGGAAAGGAGCATGTCAGAACTTAAAAACGAGCGAACGCCGAGCGTCGGCGCGTCGAGCGATTTTGACGTTCGACGTTCCGAATCGCGTTCTGGCGAAATAATAAGTCATAATAAATATAATAAAGTCCTACTGGGAATGATTTGTCTATAAGTAATATTTTATGCCGAGAAACTTCCTTTCGAGTATAAATAAAGTAATAAAAATATGTAATAAATATAAATTACATATTTAAGCGAAATAAAATCTATAGTTACCTATGAAATTATTTTGTGGTGCAACGAAGAATGTAAAACCTTTCAAAAATTGTATTAATCATAAAAATGATATTTTGAGATTTTTGGTGCTCAAAATAAAGTTTTTGAGCTGAGATTTATATAACGTGTGTGTGTGTGTGTGTATATATATATATATATATATATATATATATATATATATATATGAAGCGAAACTGCGAATAATCGTAAAATAAAAAATAAAACAAATGTGCTAGTGAGATAAAATAGTTATATATGAGGCAACAATTAGTGTTGACTCATAAACGGACAAACTGATGTAAAAATTATTTAAATTAAAGAAATATTATAGTAAATTGAGTTTTACTATAAAAGCTATGCATTAGTTGTTTAAACTCCGAATTAGCGAGTAAAGGTAAAAGATATTTCTTAAATGGAATATAAATGGTTTAAGCTTCATGATGTAAAATATTGACATATTAAAATGTATGAGACCTTTATTATTTATATTAATAAGTGATTTGAATATTATTAAGAATGATTAAAATATTATTAAATGATTAATAATATTAGATAATGATTATAATATTATTAAATGATTAATAATATTAGTGATTAATTAAAATATTATTAAATGCTTAATAATATTAGTTAAGATTTAAATATTATTAAAGGATTAATAATATTATTGTTTGATTTATATATTATTAAACTGTTATTAATAATATTGGTAAATAATTAAAATATTATTAAATAATTAATAATATTTGTGAATGACTAATAATGTTAAGGATTGATTAAATATTATTAAGTGATTAATAATATTACGTGATTAAAATATTATAAAAGGATTAATAATATTAGACAAGAGTTTAAGGTACTAGTTAAGTGATAGTAATATTATTAAGGGATAATAATATTACTAATGAGTTAAAGAATTATTCAATATTCGATTATGTGGCTAAATATTAGCTAATTCATTATCCGAGTAATAGTATTGTGATATAAAGTGTATTATGCTAATTGGAAGATCGATATTATCAATAATAGGTCTTTCAACTGAAGCTTAATTAGCTTTGCGTAGCAGTAGTCGACGGTACAAACAAGTTCTCGAACTATACTTTTAATTAAGCAAATTCCTATACTCTCTTATTGTGCAAGTTCTCTAACTTAAACTTGATTTATGATTTTTCAAGCATGCTAGTGGTTAATCATTGTTGATTACATCACATCTTTGATTATTGATTCGCACGTTGTGCATGTTGCATATGTTCATCAGGTATGAAAGGCTGATCACCTTCATTACCATTTGGTCCAGTTAAATTATTCATGTTCATCGTTTGCCATTCATTATTATTGACTCAGTCATTCAGTTATGAAAATTAATTCATGTTCTTTCATAATTATTATATTTTTGAAAGTTTGTCAGTTAGCTTATTATTCTTTCAATCATGATATATCTTTCTTTGAACTTAATCTTGTTGGGCAAACTTGTTGCTCAACCTTGTTATATCATGATAAACATTTCAGATTAAGACAAAATGTCGGATACATGCAAAGTCAAAGACAATTCCAGCATTAGATTATTGTGCAACTAAAACTTGTAACAGTATTGTATGATAATGACATTGTATATCGATTAGGATTTGGAATTCAGGTATTAAGTTAAGGTTATCGACCTTGGGGATTATGTGTAAAGGTATTTTTATAAATAATTTATGTTTATATCGTTCGCAATAGTTATAGAATTGGTGTACCAGGTTCGTGGTGATTAGTACCTGAATTTGGGGGCGCTACAGTTGGTATCAAAGCTGTAGGTTATAAACCTTTGGTAAGGTTATCTTAGGCTAATAACCACAGGGATAAGGATAAGGACTAACTCAAATAGAGTTAGTACGTCAATAAGATTCAAAGGCGAATCTCGGCAAGTTATAAAGATACTGAGTTACCTAACTCGGATAATAAAGATGAACAGTAGTAATGAATAGATAGTGTCTAAAAGACTAAACTTATAAAGGGAAAGGAGATCGTAAAACAAAACGATCATAACATAGAAAAGAATCGTAATATAATACGATTATAATATGAGATCACATCATGATCTGATAAGGTCATATCAGAGAGGAGGATCAATGCTAATGATTGAAAATTTTATAGCAAAATTGTTGTGTGTAAGTTGTACTATGAATTAGTACTATTTAAACTTAGAAAAGAGTTGTGGATGATGCAATACGGATTAAACAAAATTCGTATGGAGTAAATATTGAGCTAGGATTATGTGGGATTTTAATTAAGGACTCATGTCAGCAGCTAAGTTGTCTGATTCTTAGTATGGGCGAAGAATTGTACTTGGTGTAACAACCACTTAGCTTCTTATACTGATAATCATTGAAATTTTTGTGTCACGCTATGTGCTATATACATGTTGAGAAGGTGATTCTTTTCTCATGTGTATAACAGATAGGTAGAGAATATAAGATTAGGTGTGAGTTTTTAAAACTCATACTTATGGTAAGTTTGTGACTCATAATCGTATGGTATGTTTTGAACCCCTTAGCGTATGGACAGTTCCTGATTGGTTCTTGAACTACGTATTGCTAGGATAAGTTCCGAAACTCATATTATTGTGGAAATTTCTTGAACTTATAACGTGTGGTAAGTTTGATGAACTGGGGTATAGATAAGTTGTGAATGGAGTATTGAGGATAATAGAAATAGATAGAATTATTAAGCAATGGATTAGTATAGAAAGTGGAGTTGATGGTGGAAGGATAGGTATTCCAAATCTTCTTGCTATGCTAGACTTTAAAATTTTTGACATTAAGCTAAATACGCACTGATGTGCCTTTTAAAAATGAATTTTTATTCTCAACACATGGTGAAAATTGTGTATGTGTGGACTTCGGGACACTGACACGTCATTACCTGTTGAGGTATGATAGCACTAAAGCTAATTTTCAATGGTTTTGAACTGCTTAAAGAATAGTCTATGCTAATTGTTTCAGCTAGACGAAAATGATTTGAAAATATCAAAATGTATTTTATATCATTAATGCATCATGTAACCTGGTGCAAAGATGATAAAAATTGACGGAGTTATAAATACAGAATTTCTTAGTGTTGGATGTGATCGAAAGATCGTCAGCCCACTATAGTATGATGTATTATGACAAAGTCACACAATGACAGAATCCTCAAACGAACTGTAAATACAGTACGGTATCATGACGTCATAAAATTATTTTCAGAATTTTAAAGATAAATTATTGCCAACGGGGTTTGGCCATACATGTTTCGATTGAAATTGAATTATTGGTATGAGTTTAAGCTATTTGAATTAGCTAGACCAATGTTTATGAAAATTCAAAGTATTCTTTGAGAATTATCCCGAACTAAATTTTTTTGGTGCGGAATCCTATGATAAGACTAAGGTGAACTATGTTGATTGGATAAAATAATTCAATCTATGATTAAAGTACTAGCATCGGTAGTTCATCTTCTTCGTGATTGTAAACATACTATTAACCTTTTTAAGGGGTAGAGTACCTTTTTCTTAATTGAAAGGGGTCGTAGGTAGTAATACCTCTAAATCTCAATAGTTCATGGTCTATATGACTCCTCAACATGATTTGAAAATTTTAACTATTTGGAGTGATGTTTTGGGTAGTATGTGATGGTGGGAATGAAATAGTATGAACTCGTTATGTACGGGTAGAATCTGATATGATTGAATAAAGGTTACTATGAAACCTAGTTCTAATGAATGAAAGGAGTAGAGTGTAGTAGGCTGTAATTTCGAGGACGAAATTCTTAGAAGAAGGGGTGAATGTGACAACCCGAGAATTTAGACGATTAATAAAATCTTAAATAAAGGTTGAATAATAAAACCTAGACTGGAAAATAGGGTATCGATTAAAAGTTTTTAGATAGATTTGTATGAATTATAAATTGAAAGTTGTGATCTGATAGCAAGATATATGGTTTTGTGTATAGTGATTCTATGTGTACAGTATGTGGTTAAGGGTCAAGTATGAATCAGATAAGTTATAACATTGGTAAACCCTATTAATGTTATGTTAAGAACATCAATGTTCAGTTAAAAAACTCTAACGATTGGTTAGAAACCCTAATGTTAAGTATTAAAACTTAAGGGTTAAAAGTTATGGGACATATGTGAAAATACCAAATTACCCTTCGAATTATAGGGGAAATGACCAAAATACCCTTAGTATGTGAGAAATTACTAAAATTCCCTTTTAATTAACTTTTAAGTAAAAGATATAGCAAATCATGGTGAGTCATCAAGGAAAGATATAGGCATGTGTTGGGAAAAAAATTTCAAAGCTTAAGTTACACTCAAGCCATGTGTCTCTATACCACTTGGCCACATTTTGCCCAAGATTTTTCAAGGGATTAGAGAGAGAGAATGGTAGATTGTGGGAGATATTATATACATACATATGATATATACATATTACCCAACTATTATTACTTATTCTCTTTAGTAGAAATAATTTTTTATTTCATTCTCTTACTTCCAAAAGAGAGAGAGAAAATAAAATAGAAAGAGAAAGAGGAAGGAAGAGTTTCGACAGCCTTAGGAGAGGGAGAAGAGAGGCGTTTGATCCTTGCATATCCCAAGTTCATCTCATATTATAGAAGAAGAAGGAAAAACTCTAAAGGTATAAAACCTAAACTTTAGCTTGATTTAATTATTTTGGTTGTTTTAAATCAAATCATGGGTTGTGATCTTAAACTCTAAAAACCTTTGATCTACATGTTATATAGTATATTATGTATGGATCTAACCATTTTTGGTGTTGAGAAAACATGATCAATGAAGAAAGAAACAAAACAGTTTTTACAACATAGAAAAACTAGTAGACTGCTGCCCCTAAATAAAAATATTCGGGGTTAACTAGATGTTCTAGAAACTTCTGGGCTATTGGTATGTTGTAGTACACTGAATAAAATTTCCATAGACTCCAAAACAGACTAATTCCGACATCGTAGCAAGAAGTTATGTCATTTCAAAGTAGTAGAGTCGAAATTGTCCAAGAAATGAGGTACAGTCTCCTTGCACGAAATTTTTGGGCTGATATGTTCAGAATCTGGAAAAAGGTTAGTAGGTAAGAGTTGTATTCCCAGAAGTTAGATTCACGTGGGCTCAAGAATCGCTCAAAATGTTTTAAAACGAAAGAGTTGTAACTGTTTTAGCGAGAGAGGGTAAATCTAGCAAATAATGAAAAATAGTTATGAACATCCCTTTTCGACACACTGTTTGGGCAGCCTAATGAACCTGAAATGAGAGTTTGATATTTTTTAAAAATAGTCTCATATGATACGAAAAACATACTGAAATTTGAGATTTTTCCTATAAGCAAGCAAGGTGTGAGAAAATCGCAAAGTGGGCTACTCACTAAGTACTACTGAAGAATGTTCAAGCGAAGCTGTGATTCTACCAGTAGTGCCCGTGAGAAGACTTGTGACTCTGCGATTGTGTCAGAAGCCATTTTTGAACCCTGTTTCGAATGGTTTCTGTGGTTGTTTCTGCGGTTAGAAATTTTCAAAAAATACTATGACATGAGGTCTATAGCATGCCCAAAGTTTCATTCTTATAAGACTCACGTTTTGAGAATTAAAAATCTTCAAAGGAGCATGTCAGAACTTAAAAACGAGCGAACGTCGAGCGTCGACGCGTTGAGCGATTTTGACGTTCGACGTTCCGAATCGTGTTCCGGCGAAATAATAAGTCATAATAAATATAATAAAGTCCTACGGGGTGAGGTTTGACTATAAGTAATATTTTATGCCGAGAAACTTCCTTTCGGGTATAAATAAAGTAATAAAAATATGTAATAACTATAAATTACATATTTAAGCGAAATAAAATCTATAGTTGCCTATGAAATTATTTTGTGGTGCAACGAATAATGTAAAACCTTTCAAAAATTGTATTAATCATAAAATTGAGATTTTGAGGTTTTCGGTGCTCAAAATGAAGTTTTTGAAATTGAGACTTATGTAACGTAATATATATATATATATATATATATATATATATATATATATATATATATATATATGTATATGAAATAAACTGAATAATCATAAAATGAAAAATAAAGTGAATGTGTTAGTGAGATAAAATAGTTATATATGAGGCAACAGTTAGTGTTGACTCATGAACGGACAGACTGATGTAAAAATTATTTAAATTAAAGAAATATTGTCGTAAATTGAGTTTTACTATAAAAGCTATGTATTAGCTGTTTAAACTCCGAATTAGCGAGTAAAGGAAAAATATATTTCTTAAATGGAATATAAATGGTTTAAGCTTCATGATGTAAAATATTTACATATATATTAAAATGTATAAGACCTTTATTATTTATATTAATAAGTGATTTGAATATTATTAAGAATGATTAAAATATTATTAAATGATTAATAATATTAGATAATGATTATAATATTATTAAATGATTAATAATATTAGTGATTAGTTAAAATATTATTAAATGACTAATAATATTAGTTAAGGATTTAAATATTATTAAAGGATTAATAATATTAGTTAAGGATTAAAATATTATTAAAGGATTAATAATATTAGCTTTTGATTTAAATATTATTAAACTTTTAATAATATTTGTGAATGATTAATAATGTTAAGGAGTGATTAAATATTATTAAGTGATTAATAATATTACGTGATTAAAATATTATTAAAGGATTAATAATATTAGACAAGAGTTTAAGATAATATTTAAGTGATAGTAATATTATTAAGGGATAATAATATTACTAATGAGTTAAAGAATTGTTCAATTTTTGATTATGTGGCTAAATATTAGCTAATTTATTATCCAAGTAATAGGTATTATGATATAAAGTGTATTATGCTAATTGGAAGATCGATATCATCACTAATAGGTCTTTCAACTGAAGCTTAATTAGATTTGCATAGCAGTAGTAGACGGTACAGGCAAGTTCTCAAACTATAATTTTAATTAAGCAAGTTCCTATACTCTCTTATTGTGCAAATTCTCTAACTTAAACCCGAGTTATGATTTTTCAAGCATGCTAGTGGTTAATCATTGTTGATTACATCACATCTTTGATTATTGATTTGCACGTTGTGCATGTTGCATATGTTCATCAAGTATGAAAGGCTGATCACCTTCATTACCATTTGGTCCAATTAAATTGTTCATGTTCATTGTTGGCCATTCATTATTATTAAATCAGTCATTCGGTTATGAAAATTGATTCATGCTCTTTCAAAATTATTATATTGTTGAAAGTTTGTCAGTCAGCTTATTATTCTTTCAATCATGATATATCTTTCTTTGAACTTAAACTTGCTGGGCAAACTTGTTGCTCACCCTTGCTATATCATGATAAACATTTCAGATTAAGACGAAACGTGGATACAGGCAAAGTCAAAGACAATTCCAGCATTGGATTATTGTGCAGCTAAAACTTGTAACAATATTGTATGATAATGACATTGTATGTCGATTAGGATTTTGAATTTAGGTATTAAGTTAAGGTTATCGACCTTGGGGATTATGTTTAAAGGTATTTATATAAATAATTTATGTTTATATCTTCAGCACTAGTTATAGAATTGGTGTACCAGGTTTGTGGTGATTAGTACCCGAATTTGGTGGCACTAAATAGTTAATCTAATAAAGGGTAAATTCTTAATTTTAAACTTTTATTGTGTTCTTGAGTTTTATGGGAAATTGAATTTCTATGGTTAATTTGTGAGGAATTGGATTGTATGTATTGGTTAGTATTTATATAATCTATTGGTTATCATTTAGAAATAATTTTCAGAGGTTGAAATCCATGAAATCATGTTGTAAATGGATTGTATTGTTGTTATTAAGTTTTTGGTGATATATACATATGACATGTATGATTTTGGAGTCAAAATTTGTGTTTAATCTATTTGGTAATCTATAAATTGGTTGTCAAATATGCTAGTATGTTGAATTATGAAAAGAATGCAACTGGCATGGATTAATTTGGTGAATTAACGAAGTTGTATTGATGTGATTCGTTAAACCTGTCAAAATTTGGGTTTTTAAGCATAAAAATGATTTTAATCCTTTAAAATTGATTGTTTTAGATGTTTATGATGTTAGAAGTGTAATATGCATGCTTCGTGTTGTTGTTAGTAAGTTTATAGCTTATGGTTTTGTTGAATTTTTGTTTAGTTGGAGAAAATTGGGTTGTTTGGGATGAAGCTGTAGCAAAGCGTGGACGCATCTGCAAGTTTGTCTGCTGCGTCTTAGGAAGCAAATTGAGATGGTATAAAAAGTAAAAAATAAGCCATATTGCTTTCTTGAGTTTTTTGGAATTGAGCTCCAGTATGATTCTTGTTGCGGGTGCCAAGGCTTGGGGTAGCGTAGCTGCGCCTTCCCCTCACCAGAAACAGTTTGTTTTATTTTATGTTCCGGTCCATGATGTGTTTATTTAACCTAGTCTAATGTTCTTGATATTGTGATAAGCATGTAATAAAGTTCTATAATAGATTGTATACATGTATTTGATGATCTTAAATGGTAAAGTTAATAAGTTGTGAAAAACATTAACTTTTTATTTGTTTAAGTCTTTAGATGTGGTTTAAGATTTACGTTGCTATGTTAGACTTATGATTTTAGATTGGTGATGTGATATTAATTTAAAAATCAGAACTTGAATTATGTTAACAAGTTGGATTTAAATGAGAACTAAATATATAGAGTTAATATTAGTGTAGCTAATCGGTATTGCAATTCTAATGATATATGTAGGGTTTTTGACGAACGTGTGTTATAGTTGTATAGCTTATGCACTATGTTGGACTATTATGAATATGTTGGACTTTGAAGTTACATCGTTGACGCTAGCAACTCGAATGAGTATCTTTATAAGATAGATAATAATAACCAGAAAACTCATCACACACCTTAGCTGCATAATTTTTAACTTTAAATATTTCTAGTCAACTTTACTTTGATTTGTAAAAATAATTGTAATGCAATCAAGTAACCTTAGAAATGTTATTTTGTTTTTTATAAAGTGTATGCGATGTTAACTGTAATCTTAAACAATATGCAATAGTTAATGATATATAGTTGTTATATTTCAACTTAATAAATAAACGATATATACCCTTAAAAATTTAATTACTCTTTCATTTTGAGTCACATGACATATTTCAATAAAAAAAATGTTAAATTTGAATTTATATGGTATTAAAATTAGCATGTTGCTTTATAACAAATATAAGTTTTTCTTAAATTTTCTTTAATTCTCTTACCGACACCTCTCTTGATCTATCGAAGAAGGGGTTAAATAGACTTTCGTTGCATGACGTATCACCAAATTTATGATTTGTCCCTTAAAGAATTTGAGGAAATAAATCGACATATGAAATTTCAAATTTGTTACATTGTTGACCCCAAATTAATTTTCGACGAAAATTCATTGGAAGAGAGGTAAAAGTTGATCAGTGGTTACAACTAAATTGTGTTTAAAAGTGATGCAGTCACAGGTGGATACCCTTATAGGATAAGTGTATTCATTGATTTTTGGAAAATCCAATATGCAATTTCTGAGATGCAGTGCGTGTAGAATGAGCAGTTCATCAATAACATAATCTTGACCTTGTATGTGTAACGAACAAGAATTTTGTAATTAATTTTAAATATTTATTGAATTAAATAAATATTTTAATTAATTTATTTATTGAGATAAATAAATAATTGATGAAATTGTGGTGTAATAATTTAGTTAAGTGTGTATGTTAACTAAATTAATGAATAATAATTTTATTATTTGAAGATTTAATTTAATAAAATAATTAAATTAAATAAAATGATGTTGTAGTTTAATTTAATAATTAAATTAGATATGTAATAATTTGTTAAGCATAAATATACTTATAATGGAGATTATAATTGTAATTGTAAGTTATTAAAATTAGTTAAATAAAAATGTGTGACAAATGGAACTATATAATATAAGTAATATAAAAATAAATTAGAAACCTAATCTAAGTGTAGCCAAACATGGCATTGTGGCCTTTGGCATATTACAACTGACGTAGCTTTTGGTTTCTTACCTGATGTACGTTGGGAGAGGCTATATCAGTTTATATTTTTTATGTGTATTATGTCTAAAAACTAAGAACAGAGGTTAGAGAAGAATAACAAGAAAAAAAAATAGAGAAATTGAGAGAGTTAAAGAAGAAATCGAGAGTTTTGCTGTGAAGAGGAAAAGGAAGAGGAAGAGGAAGGATTGCTAAAACCATGTAATCATCTTGCTAACAAAGGATTAAGGTATAATCTATTCTAATTCTTTTTTTTTCTTTTCAATATATATTCTCTGTGATTTGAAATTTTGTTATATTAGGGTTAAATTGTTAATCATATGTATCTGTAATCTGATAATTATCATCTGTGGATAGATTTTGGTATTCAAATTCATGGAAATTGGGTTGTAAGGAGAAAATAAAAGTAACAGTGAATACATGTAAACAAAAAATGGCTTGTTGAGATCAAAATTTTATGTTTAATCCTTGTAATAATCTGTAAATTAGTTGTGAATTGTGTTAGTATATCAAGAAACAAAAAAAACGCAATTGAAATGGTGTAATTTGGTTAAGAAACAAAGATTTGGTGATTGAATTCGCTAAATGTGTTGAAAATAGAGAAAACAATCACATGGTTTTAATCTTTTAAAATTTGGTTGTTTTGTTGTTAGAAGTGTTATATCTATGCTTAACAATGTTGTAGTAAGTCTATAGCTTTTGGGTTTAGTGAATTGCTGTAGAAATTGAGAAAAATTGGAGTTTGGGTTGTAACAGGGGAAGTTGTTGCATTTTCATACGATCATCTTTGCGCAACTTAGGTCGGTACCAAAAGGGAAGAAACTACTGCAATTGCTACTGTTAGGTTTCTCGAGGAGTGCTCCAACAGAGTCGCTTGCAGCAGCTACACCAAGGCTTGGGGCGTGTAGCCCACTCTGCATTACCTAAGTAGAGACAGTATGTTTTGCTAATTACAGTCTATTATATGTTGACTCAACCTAGCCTTGTATGCATGATAAGATGTTAATCATATTATAAGATATAATAACAGATTTTAATATAATGTAATACAAAAAATAAAGATTTGTAAGTAATTACTTAACATATTATATAATGATTGAAATTCGATGTTTGTAAAAGGTAGAGAGGAGAATTGAATGCTAAAGCTTTACGTTATATAATAGTGAGTTTTCGTATTCATGTTGTGTGATTAACCAATATGGTTAGACCTTAAGTTAAGGGTTATAACTTAAATAAAATGGTGAATTGAACCTATAAAGATAATGATAGTATAACTAATCGATATTGCAATCCTAATGCTATATGTAGGGTAATTGGCGAACGTTTATTAAAATTATATAGCTTACACACGAGGCAAGTTTCCTAACTTCATTCTCTTTATAATGAATGCAAGTTTCATAACTCTATTTGTCTTTTGTTGTCGAGCAAGTTCTCTAACCCTCATTTTTAATTATTACAAGTTCCTAAATCATATATTTAAGTTGAGCAAGTTATTGGTTCCATCTTGTTTATGATTATGCAAGCTCTTGTATTCTAATTCTTTACATTGAGCGAGTTTCACATTCCTAACTCTTGTTCTTGCTATTTAAAGCATAAACTATTTAAGTTCATTGTCCCAAATGAGTTTTCTAACTCTTTTGTATGTAACACTTTGTATATACCATGTCTATTCAATTGTATATTGTCATTCTTCAATCTTTGACTTAAGTATTGTTGTTTAATCTTATATTATTGTGTTAAACCTTCGAATAACAAACAAACTTTTATTGATTGGACTAATCTATAATTGATGAGTGTTCAAAAATTCTAGAACCACTGATAAGCTAGTTTCAAACTAAACTTTCTTTAGTGCGAAAATCCTAAAGTCAAACTGAGATGAACAACCCTAATATAGGGGATTATGTACGCGTTAGCATTTAGATGTTTGTGCACAATACATGGTACAAAGGGTTGATCCCCCTAAGTACGTAAGGAAGAGTCTGTATAGTCTAAACGACTTTTAAGGTTGAGGCAAAAATACCTAATTATCGGGGACATAGTTCATGGTCTTAAGACCCTCAGATTTAAATCTTAAACTTGTTTTCTATTTTTGATTCGTAGAACGAGTTCTCTATTATTCAGTATTTATTGTTTAATCTCATGTTGTTGCTATTATTATTCTTTATATTAGTGAGCAATTGTTTGGCCACTCTTGCAATTAACACTGCAGCTAAAGTTGAGAAAGTCGATGAACCATCTTTTAGCAATGGAAAGGGCAAGATGTCCAAGTGATGAAGACTTATTTGAATTTTCTTAAATGAAATTATGTTATAAGACTGATGTTATTTTGTGATGTATTCCGTAGACTTATGTAATAGTTTAAGGTTAGATGACCTAGGATTGTTTGTAACCCTTTAATGGCAAAGACTACTGTTTAAGTTATTTAAGTTATGTCTTTATCCTTTATTATGGGTAGTTAGATGTAATTATTTTGGATAGTGAGCACCAAATCTTGTGGGAATGAAATACCCAAATTTGGGGGTGTCATAGGTTAGTATCAAAGCTTTAGGTTATGAACCTTAGGTGGGGAAAACCTTAGGAAGTAGCCTTTAAAGAGACAAAAAACATAGCGATGATAAACTCTTATCTAGTTCTAAGGAAAAGAATTCATTGAAGATAAAACAAAACAATAAAAGACTTTATGTGTTATGCGTTAATAACTTATGTGCTCGCGATTATCGAAGAGTATCACGTAATAAATAAAACTTAAAAGTATTTTGTTGTCAGGATGTCTAACGTTGAAGGATCCAATCAAGCTAGGGAAGAGATACCTTAGGTACCTAGGGATGAGGAACCCCAAGATGTTCGTGTGGTTTGGGAGCAGTTGATTAAGAGAGAGCCTTCTCTGTTAGTCGCTGAGGAAGAACAAGAGGATGAGCCTGTGTCTGATCCTGAGGAGGAGACCTCTGAGGAGATAGAGGTGGAGGATGAAGAAGATGATCCTGTGGAGTTTCCACCAAACTCCATATCAGTTGATATGTATGATGAGCAGTATGACCAAAATATAGAATTACAGGATAAGATTGAGGAGCTGAAAGAGTCAGCTGAAATGTGTCAGGCTCCCATAGAGCAGAAGGATGCGGAGATTTGGGAACTCGACTCACGACTTGAGAACACGGAATAGAACCTGGTTCACACATAAGGACATCAAGAAGAGCTATTGGCTGAGAATGAAAAGATGAAGACTGAAGTTGGAAAGGTAAAAGATGACTTAAAGGAGGAGTCAGCTAAGCGTGTGAGAGCAGAGGACGCATGGATGAAGGCTACTTAGTGTGCAGATCGTGCTGAAGCTAAGATTCAAACGAAGAAGGCTAAGATGAATGAAATAGATTATGCCTTTCATTCTGCGATTGATAGGGCCCAGGATCGAGTCTTTTATTACCCACCTCAATTTGAAGACTTATCGTGGTACATGATGGATCGTAGGACGATGTATCGTAGAGAAGCCTCTCGACGTCTAAATATGCCAAGATAGGACGAATAATAATATGTGACTAATGATGTGATTAAATAAATTATAAATCCCTTATTTTGAGATAAATAAAGGGGTAAGATAAGTATGTAGTCCTGAAACTTGCCAAGTTCAGGAAAGTTGATGTTGATAATAGATATGTTATCCTTAGTATGTTTTGAAAACTATGAATAAATAAAATGACGAAGTTTATTGAAATGTTATGTGTTAAGCTTTAATCTTAGAATGTTTAAAGTTAAACTTTAAAATATTTAAGAAATTGAGTAATGACCTAATAAGCGTATATTTTAACAGAAAATGCCTCATAGAAGAAGACAACCATGCTAGCAACCACCTCTTGAGGGGTCTACTAACAATAACAATAATGAGGCCAACGCTAACCCGGTTCAGCAGTTGGTGAATTTCTTAACTAGAGAACTTGCGAATCAACCGCAAGCTCAAGTCACGATCTTCAAGGACTTCGACGCGGTTGGACCGCCGGAGTTTCAAGGGTCTATGAATCCAGTTGAAGCCCAAACCTGGATCATGGAAATGGAGAAGGTGTTCAACGTTGCCAGAGTCAATGAGGATCAGAAAATCACTTTCGCGACATTTATGTTAAAGTCTGAAGCTAACTATTGGTGGCAGACGAATAAGGTTCGTGGAGGACAGGGAATAATAGCGTGGGATAGGTTTAAAGAGATGTTTTTCGAGATTTACTTTCCGGCGAGTTCTCAGAACCAGTTGGAAGTACAATTTTTGGAGCTAAAGAAAGGAACCATGTTTGTGCCAGAGTATGCTGTGAATTTTAATGAGCTGGCAAGGTTTTCTACGTATCAAGTTAATACCGATGAGTGTAAGGCGAGAAGGTTCGAATAAGGGTTGAAGCCTTGGCTGTATAGCAAGGTTTCAATTTTCCAGTTAAACATGTTTGCGACATTATTGGAAAAGGCAATTATCGCGAAAGGTGGAAGTGATGCCTTAACCAAATATAATCAAGAACAAAAGAAGAGGAAGAATGAGAATGAAAACAAGGATGGTGGCCTAATAATTTTCATCCCAATTTTGACCAAAATGATTTAGACAAAAGTTAATAATTTCATCTTCCCCCGTAAGTTCATTTCCCAACATTTTCTGAATCATGTTCACTTTAACGGGCTGGTCAAACAAATCAGTAGGTTGCGCTCCCACATTAAACACATTTAAGTCAATTGTCATGTTTACAAATGTCAATTTCATTAGTCCATTTCTATAATTAATTAACGCATTAGAGGTCGCTAGAAATGGTCTACCTAAAATGACAAGAATGTGACCCTTGGGATTGACAACAGGTTGGGTTTCAAGAACAACAAAATCAACAGGGAATACAAAATTTCCAATCTTAATTGGTACATCCTCAACTATTCCCTTTGGCACTTTAATAGAACAATCAGCTAGTTGGAGTGTGACACTTGTCTTTTTCAACTCCCCTAGTTGGAGTGTGACACTTGTCTTTTTCAAATCCCCTAAGCCTAAGGTTTGGTACACAGAAAATGGTAACAGGTTCACACTAGCTCCTAGATCAAGCAAAGCTTTTTCAATTAACGTGTCACCTATGATGCATGAAATAGTAGGACAATCGGGGTCCTTATACTTCACATGGACTTGACATGACAAGATAGAACTAACATGGGCTGTTAGAAAAGCTTTCTTAGGAACATGAGTGGTTCTTTTGTGTGTGCACAAATCTTTTAGACATTTAGCATATGAGGGAACTTGTTGAATGACATCTAGAAGGGGAATATTAATTTTCACTTGTTTGAACACTTCTAGAATTTTGTCCAACTAGATGACTGTTTGTTTGAAATAAGTCTTTGAGGGAAAGGGGCTTTTGGTTTGAAGACTTTTTCAATTGAATCATAAAGTGTGGTTTGATCATATTTTGACACAAGCTTAGTAGGTGGACCTAATATTATTTAATTATTATTCTTGTGTAATGTCTCATTTTCTTAGGCTTTTCAGAGTTACCCATGTAGAGCAAGCGTTGGACCAATGACTCCCAAACCAGATGGCTTTAGGGAATTAGGTGTAGAGACACCCTAAGGATTTACTAACTCGACTAACAAAGACCACAAAATTAGACTAGTCAAGCTGCTTTTATCCATCACACTTTTCAGCGTGAATATCGATGCTTCCCGAAGCTTGGATACCCAGTTATTTCGTTTAATGGACATTGAAGCAGTTATTTATTTCTCTTTTTTTTCAACTTTTCTCAACTTCATTTTTTTTCATTCTTTCTTCTTTTCTTTCCGTTTCTTTTTTTTTCTTTTTTGAAATTACTCGAATCATGGTTTATACCCCACAACTAAGAATTAGTGCAAACGTGAAGTGCAAAAATGCTTGTGAAATCAATTTTAATCCAGATGGTGTTTCGAATTAAGATTTTGTATCTTATCAAAAATTTAAGAGTTTTAAATCTTATCAATCTTACTCATGAGTTTTGCTCCACAAACACTTATTAAATTAAATCAATCCATAAAAAGTAATTTTTTTTTCTCAATTTTTTTTCATGTTTTTTATTATTTTTTCCTAAAAAAAAATCTAATATAGTAATACAAAAAAACTCCCCCCATACCTAAATCATGCATTGTCCTCAATGTATGCAAATGAAGAAAAGAGAACAAAGATGTGAAAAAAATTATACCTTGTATGCGGGGCATTTGTTCTGCAAGAAAATATGGTGAGAAAGAAAACAAATGTACATATCTACAAATTTTATGCATCCTAAAAACTATGCGACTGTAAATGATCAATGATACAAACAGACAACCTAGAGTGGATTTTGTATGATTTTCAGGAGGTCTGGGTAATTGGAAATAGTTAGAATTTGCAACGGAAGAACAATTGTGAGCATACCTGACTGATTCTTTTAAAATTGAGTCAAGGAAGGATAACGAAGAATGATAGGTCCTTTTAAAAAATTCTAACTTCATAAAAGTTATCCAAACTTGCCATCCATATTCATTACCAAGGGGCACTAAAACATTTTCATCATTTTGAATAATTGTTATACCATGTTTAGGCACCACTGGATTAACGCATACATTATCTGAAATGGGAGATATGATCTCATTATCTAAACATGGAAGATTATCATTGTCCACAACCTTTGGTTCATTTGTTAAATCACATTTAGTGCTTCTGGAAAGCGCTTCAGATGGACCCAAGGTAGACTTAAAATGATCATAAGAGGATTTAAGGTCAATTTGATTCTCTTGAAAATGCTCAAAATGTGTCAAACTTGATTCAATTATATGTTCCAATCTAGAGTAAGATTTTTGGGTTGTGGAGTCCAACATCTCATTGACCTCATTAAAGTATTCAGTTTCATCCCAATTTTGACCAAAATGATTTAGACAAAAGTTAATAATTACATCTTCCCCCGTAAGTTGATTTCCCGACATTTTCTGAATCATGTTCACTTCAACGGACTGGTCAAACAAATCATTAGGTTGCTCTCCCACATTAAACACATTTAAGTCAATTGTCATGTTTCCAAATGTCAATTTCATTAGTCCATTTCTACAATTAATTAACGCATTAGAGGTCGCTAGAAATGGTCTACCTAAAATGATAGGAATGTGACCCTTGGGATTTACAACAGGTTAGGTTTCAAGAACAACAAAATCAACAGGGAATACAAAATTTCCAATCTTAATAAGTACATCCTCAACTATTCCCTTTGGCACTTTAATAGAATGATCAGCTAGTTGGAGTGTGACACTTGTCTTTTTCAACTCCCCTAAGCCTAAGGTTTGGTACACAGAAAATGGTAACAGGTTCACACTAGCTCCTAGATCAAGAAAAGCTTTTTCAATTAACGTGTCACCTATGATGCATGAAATAGTAGGACAACCGGGGTCCTTATACTTCACAGGGACTTGACATGATAAGATAGAACTAACATGGGCTGTTAGAAAAGCTTTCTTAGGAACATGAGTGGTTCTTTTGTGTGTGCACAAATCTTTTAGACATTTAGCATATGAGGGAACTTGTTGAATGACATCTAGAAGGGGAATATTAATTTTTACTTGTTTGAACATCCAACTGGGATGATTGCTTGTTTGAAATAAGTCTTTGAGGGAATGGGGCTTTTGATTTGAAGACTTTTTCAATTGAATCATAAAGTGTGTTTTGATCATCTTTTGACACAAGCTTACTAGGTGGACCTATTGACTCAGAGTTTGAGGGCTTTTCAGGCTGGGTTGACTTTGAAGATGGATCGTTAGATTCAACATTTGAAATTTTCTCTTCTTCATTATCAATACCAGCATGATTATTAGAATAATTTCCAGACCTTAAAGAAATTATAGAATTCACATGATTGACTTGGTTGTTTTCAAGTGAATTAACATGATAAGGTTTTTGAGTAGGGACTGAAAATTTTGGATTGGTCTCGGGTTGTCTAGGAAGCTTACCCTTCTCTCTTTCACTAACTATAGTGGCCAATTGACTCATTTGGATCTCTAGGCGAGATAAGGTTTGGTTAGTGCTTTGCATAAAATTATTGAAATTATTATGAGATTTCATTAAAGTTTCTATGCTCTTCTCTAAAATGTTAAGTCTCTTCTCACTTTCATTAGAAAAACCTGATGGATATTGGTTTGTTGAACTTGAATTTTGGTATGAACCGGGGTTTGACTTTTGGTAAGGTTGAAAAGATTGATTTAGAAACTGATTGACCTGATTTGAATAATTATTTGGGTAGGGTCCTTGGTTCCATGCAAAATTAGGATGATTTCTCCAACCTGGATTATACGTGGGTGCAAATGGGTCATTCCCAAGTCTTTGAAACATTGCATTGACTTGTTCATATTCTTCATGTTGGGGCATGACTCTAGAACATTCATCAATCACATGGCTTGGTGAGTTACTTAGACACAAAGGTGTTGGTGTTGAGACTTGGTTCACGTGTGATTGTCCCCTAGTTTCTAAAGCTTCAAGTCTTTTAAGTACACTAGCCAACTTAGCTTCGGTAGCAATTGAATTGTCAATTATATGAACACCCCTAGATGAACTAGGTTTATCGGTCTCTCTCGTGGTTTCCCATTGCATGGTTTTTTTCTAAAGTCTTCTAAAACTCCCAAGCTTTTTCTCATCATTATTAAAAAAATCCCCTTGACACATTGACTCTAACATTATTTTAGTAGGATAGTCTAAACCTTCGTAAGCTATTTGACACAATCTCCATTTCTCAATTTCGTGGTGTGGGCACTGGGATAATTTTTTTTTAAATCTCTCAAAATATTTCCAAAAGGACTCTTTTTCAAGTTGGCAAAATTGATGAATTGCAGTCCTAATTTTAGCTGTTTTATGATTTGGAAAATAATTTTTTTTAGAAATGTAACTACAAATCCCTCCCAGGTTGATATGGAATTATTTGGTAGGCTATATAACCATTTTTTAGCATTATCTTTTAAAGCAAATGTTATAAATCTTAGCCTAATTGAGTCATCAGACAATTGTTGAATTTTCATTAAGGCACAAACTTCCTCAAATTCCTGAATAAATAAATATTCATCTTCTATCCCCGTAAACCTAGGTAACATATTTATAAAATGTGGCTTAAGTTCAAAATTGTTACCAGTTACCGGTGGTAGACTGATACAAGAAGGTTGGGCAGAGCGGGAAGGATAACATCGATCCCTTAAAGAAACAGTTTGGGCGCCCTCCATTTTTGTTAAAGTGAGATCTTTTAAAGTGAAATCCGAAAAATCAAGTTTTCTCACTAATCGGGATGTTTCGTCCCTAAACCACACTTTTTGCATACACTAATTAGCAAATAATCAGATAAGCACAAAAAAATAAAAAATAAAAATAAAAATAATAAATAAATTACTTCTAAGGTTAACCTAAATAAAATCTAGACAGCTCCTAACTGTTCCAAGTTACACCGCAAGGTCCACCAATATCGAAATTAATCATACCACTAGCCAGGTAAGTGTAAGAAAGGTGGGAGTCTCTCCGTAGATACGGTGACTAATTAAATAACCACACAATCTTTAGACGCATACCTTTTGAACCACTTGCCTAGACACCAGTAGTTTGATTAATTTAAAATTCAGACTCCTCTTGGAGTTTCTTGTCCTAATTGAGCTCGAGAGTCCTAGGGGCCAACGTTTACTTGATTTTATTAGGTCATGGTCATGCAAAATGCAAATTGGGTTGTTTACGGGCCAATGAAGGGTGATGAAATCCCCACCTTATCTTGTTACATGTTGTGCCCTTAATGTTAGATTAAAGATGAAAATGCACAAATAAAAAAATAATATAAACAAATAAAGTGTCCTAAAACTATGTGAATTATGAAAGAAGGAGAAATTTTGACGTACCTCAATCCTCCAGCAATCACAACAGTTTATATTTGACAAAAAATAAAAAAATAAAAACCTAACAGGATGTGCTCTACGTGAGTGAATGCATGAATGCGGCAAATAAAAAAAACTAAACTACTATTCTTTTATTTTATTTTTTTTTTAAAAAAATTGGAGATACGAAGTACTGAAGAAAACGCAGCAACAAAATCTTTATCTTTTCGCTCCTTCGATCCACTTCAATAATCCCGAAAAATAAAAAAAATATTTAAAAATAAAATAAAATTAAAGTTAAAACTAATTCGAATAAATACAAATTAAGGAATAAAAAAATTTAATTCTAGTCCCCGTGAATGGCAATTAAAAACTTGATGTTTTAAAATATATGTCTATGCAAGTGCAATGTTGCCGCCTATTGTAGATTTGGCAAGTGCGAATCGAACCACGAGACTAGATCAATTCTTTAATATGTCCTTAATTAATATTTTAGGCAAATTAGAAACAAAAATGGTGGAGAAGATTTATTAACTAAATTATGCAAACTATTAATTAATAACGGAAACTATTAATGAGAAAAGATACCTAGAATTAGAATCCACCAAATATTAACATAATAAATAATTTCTTATTTTCTAAATTAATTCCCAAATTATTCTCCTTCCCTTTAAAAATAATGATTCATATAATTAATATGGGGAAGAATAAGTTATAAAAAATTCACAGATTAACTATAACTTATCAAAACCTCATGAATCAATATAAAATTCATATGTAATTTATGCGGAGGAAAATATGAAGGCAAAAATAATTAGACATTAATTTTGGAATGGAAAGAAAATATTATTATGAAATACTTAGTTTCATCATAATCCTAGGTATTAGAAATTTAGCTAGCCATGGAATTAAAAACAAAAATAAATAATATTAGTGCTACTATTTGCATGAAATAAGAACAATAATTAAAAAGAGAATTTCTATTATATAAATAAAAGAAAGTTACAAATACTCCCTGACAGTAGTACCACACGTGATTGGAATAAGAGAAAGGACAAATTGTAAATATCTTACTCCCTCCTACACTAGTGAAAAACTGATAAAAAGAAAATAACAAGTGGTCCTTTCTCTCTAAAATAAGAGGCCTATTTATAGGAAAAATAACTTTGAACCCTAATTTAGATTCATTGAACTTGGACACTTTGGTTCCCTTTCCATGTAGGATTCAACTTCCTAGTGGCAATCAACTTCTCAAAAAGATCTTCTAGATAGACTTTTCTTTCTCTTGTTGGATTTGACTTGCACACTAAGATTGTTCCACCTCTTTCACTTTCCTTGTAGGATTCTTCTTAGACATTCCTTATATGAATAAGAGCATTAAATATCGCTTGATCACCAAGATTTTGACTTTATTGCAAAAAATATTAAATCCTACAAAATAAAATAAAATATATTAATTTAATAAACTAATATAATTAAAAGGACAAAATTAGGGATAATAAAATGTATGAATTACATGTCTATCAGTGGTACATTGACTATCACAGGGCCAATGCAGTCAAGTAGACCCACTACTAGGACTTTTAATATGACCGTGCAGGATGTTGTGCAGTCAAAGGATGTGGTGTCAGGTATCATTCCGATTAATGGTATTAATTCTTATGTGTTATTTGATTAGGGTGCTACTTGCTCATTTATATCCGATGAATTTGCTCAGAACTTACATTTGCCTCAAGAAGAATTAGATTTCCCTTTAAGCATAGAAATTGCGAATAGGGACGTGATTCCTGTTAGGTTTATGTACAAGAATTGTAGAGTGGTTATAAAGGGTCATGAGATGATGGTAAATTGATACCAATTAAACTTGGGGAGTTTGATATTATACTGGGAATGGATTGGTTATTCAATTATAGGGCAGTAATTTATTGCCAAAAGAAATGTGATAACCTTATGACTCCATCAAAGGTGGTGTTTTATGGCAGCAAGTCACCTCGACAAGCAAGTTGTCTGACGATGATGCAAGCCAAGAAGTCATTGAGACAAGGGTGTGTAGGATACTTAGCCTACATTATTGATACACATCAAAAGAGTGTAAAGTTAGAGGAGATACCGATTATTAGAGATTATGTCGATGTATTTCCAGACGATTTTTTTGGACTTCCGCCAGATAGAGAGGTTGAGTTCGTGATTGATTTAGTGCCAGGAATGGCCTCGATATCTAGAGCCCCATACAGAATGGCCCCAGTAGAGATGAAGGAGTTGATGGTACAGTTGCAAGAATTATTGGACAAGAAGTATATCCAGCCAAGCGTATCGCCATGGGGAGCGTCAGTGTTATTCGTTAAGAAGAAAGATGGATCAATGAGGCTCTGCATTGATTACAGAGAATTGAATAAGGTCAAGATTAAAAATAAGTATCCGTTACCGAGAATCGATGACTTGTTCGATCAATTGAAGGGAGCGAGATATTTCTCAAAGATAGACTTGAGGAGTGGTTATCATCAACTGAAGGTGAGGCCAGAGGATGTACCAAAAACAACATTCAAAACTCGGTATGGTCATTACGAGTTTCTGGTTATGTCATTTGGTTTAAGCAATGCACCTGTAGCGTTCATGGATTTGATGAACATGGTGTTTAAACCATTCTTAGACAAATTTGTGGTGGTGTTTATTGAAGATATATTGGTGTATTCTAAAACCAAGGAGGAACATGTGGAACACTTAAGGATGACGTTGAAAAAATTGAAGAGAGAGAAGTTATATGCTAAATTCTCAAAATATGAGTTTTGGCTAGAACATATGCAGTTTATTGGGCATGTCATTGACAAGGACGAAATTTTGGTAGATCCATCAAAAGTCAAAGCTGTAATAAATTGGGATCAACCGAAGACACCATCAGAAGTTAGAAGTTTCTTGGGATTGGCAGGTAACTATAGGCGTTTTATAAAAGATTTTTTCAAAATTGCAACTCCGTTGACGAATTTAACTAGGAAGGCAGTTAAGTTTGCTTGGACAGAGAAGTGTGAGGAGAGTTTTTGAGAATTAAAAAAAAGATTGAGTTCAGCACCTGTGTTATCATTGCATGATGATACAGGGAATTTTGTGGTATATAGTGACGCATCACATAAAGGACTACGTTGTGTGCTTATACAGAATGACAGAGTTATTGCATATGCATCGCGTCAATTGAAGGATTATGAAAAAGGGTATCTGACTCATGATTTGGAGTTGGCTGCGGTGGTGTTTGCCTTGAAGATTTGGAGACACTATCTTTATAGAGAGAGGTGTGAGATATATATACAGACCATAAAAGTCTAAAGTATATCTTTACATAGAAGGATTTGAATATGCGACAGAGGAGATGGCTGGAGTTGATTAAAGATTACGACTGTGAGATTTTTTATCATCCCAGAAATGTGAATGTTGTTGTCGATGCCTTAAGTAGAAAGGGATGGGAGAAATTAATGATGTTGACTGCTTAGGAAAAACTTGTAGAAGAAATGGCCAAGACGAAGTTGGAAATTAAATGTCCAACCGAATTAGATGAAAAATTATTCCAGATAGGGAGCAATTCAATTTTGGTGGATAAGGTGAAGAATGCACAACTTTAGGATGAAAATTGTGAAAAGATAAGATGGAAAGTGTCTAAAGGTGAGGAAGACAGATTTAAAGTTGATTCGAAAGGGTTACTTTGATTCGAAGGGAGAATTTGGGTTCCGCCAGTACCAGAAATTAAAGAAGAAATTTTAAACGAGGCTCATAACTCAAGATATTCGATTCACCTTGGAAGTACGAAAATGTACCAGGATCTCAGACATCATTTCTGGTGGTCAAATATGAAAAAGGATGTTGTTGAATGTGTGGCGAAATGCTTAACGTGTCAGAAAGTTAAAGCTGAACATCAAAGGCCAAGCGGATTATTGCAACTGTTAGAGATACCGAAATGGAAATGGGAGCATATCATAATGGATTTTGTGGTAGGTCTTCCATCGACTCAGCAAGGTTACGATGTAATCTGGGTGATTGTCGATCGATTGAGGAAGTCGGCACACTTTTTACCAATCAAGATTAGATTTAGCCTAGATCGGTTGGCAAAACTGTACGTGAAAGAAATTGTATCAAGACACGGTGTTCCGGTGTCAATTGTATCAGATAGAGATCCACGTTTCACATCAAATTTCTGGAAACAAATATAGGAATGCTTCGGAACGCAATTGAAAATGAGCACAACATATCATCCTCAAACCAACGAACAAAGTGAGAGAATAATCCAGACATTGGAGGATATGCTCAGAGCATGTATTATGGATTTTAAAGGTAATTGGGATGACCTTCTACCATTGGTTGAACTTGCCTATAATAACAGTTATCATGTAAGTATTGGCATGTCGCCTTACGAAGCGTTGTACGACAGGAAATGCAGAACTCCGTTATGTTGGGACGAGGTTGGAGAATGTCAACTACTAGTTCCAGAATTGGTACAACAAACTATCGAGATCATCAAGGAGATTCGGGAAAGATTGATAGCTGCACAGGATAGGCAGAAGAAGTATGCTGATCAACACCGACAAAATCGGGAATTTGATGTCGATAATTTTGTTTTCTTAAAAGTGTCTCCCTGGAAGGGGAAAATACGGTTTGGTAAAAAGGGAAAACTGAGCCCTAGGTTTATAGGACCTTTTAAAGTGCTACAACGAGTTGATGAAGTGGCGTATGAGGTAGCTCTACCTCCGGAATTAGAACATATTCATAATATTTTCCATGTTTCGGTGTTAAGACCATATAAGCCCGATTATAAGCATGTTATAGAATATGAACCATTATAGCTTGAAAAAGTTTTATCTTATGAAGAAGTCCCTGTTTAGATTGTTGGCAGGAAAGAGCAAGTACTAAGGAATAAATTGATACCTTCTGTTATGGTAATCTGGAGAAACCACAATGCTGAAGAAGATATGTGGAAACTTGAATATTTAATGATGAGAAATTATCCTCATTTATTTGCTTAATCTTGTATAGTGATTCAAGTTTCAGAATCCTGTTTAGGAGGGAAGAATGTAACAAATGAATTTATTAAGTTGTGATTCTGGAGACAGAATCCTTTTAAGGAGGGAAAGATATAACGAACAAGAGTTTTTTAATTAATTTTAAATATTTATTGAATTAAATAAATATTTTAATTAATTTATTTATTGAGATAAATAAATAATTAATGAAATTGTGGTGTAATAATTTAGTTAGGTGTGTATGTTAACTAAATTAATGAATAGTAATTTTATTATTTGAGGATTTAATTTAATGAAATAATTAAATTAAATTAATTGTTTAATATTTAAGAAAATAATAAAATAAAATAAAATGATTTTCTAGTTTAATTTAATAATTAAATTAGATATGTAATAATTTGTTAAGCATAAATATAATTATAATGGAAATTATAATTGTAATTATAATTTATTAAAATTAGTTAAATAAAAATGTGTGACAAATGGAACTAAATAATATAAGTAATATAAAAATAAATTAGAAACTTAATCTAAGTGTAGCCAAACATGGCCTTGTGGCCTTTGACATATTATAACTGACGTAGCTTTTGGTTTCTTACCTGATGTACGTGGGGAGAGGCTATATCAGTTTATATTTTTTATGCGTATTATTCCTAAAAACTAAGAACATAGGTTAGAGAAGAAGAATAAGAGAAAAACAGAGAAATTGACAGAGTTAAAGAAGAAATTGAGAGTTTTGTTGTGAAGAGGAAAAGTAAGAGGAAGGATTGCTAAAACCTTTTAATCATCTTGCTAACAAAGGATTAAGGTATAATCTATTCTAATTCTATTTTTTTTTCTTTTCAATATAGATTCTCTATGATTTGAAATTTTGTTGTATTAGGGTTAAAGTGTTAACTATATGTATGTGTAATCTAATAATTATCATCTGTGGATAAATTTTGGTATTCAAATTCATGGAAATTGGGTTGTAAGGAGAAAATGAAAGTAACAGTGAATACATGTGTACAAAAAATGGCTTGTTGAGATCAAAAGTTTATGTTTAATCCTTGTAATAATCTGTAAATTAGTTGTGAATTGTGTTAGTATATCAAGAAATGAAAACAACGCAATTAAAATGGTGTAATTTAGTTAAGAAACAAATATTTGGTGATTGAATTCGCTAAATGTGTTGAGAATGGAGAAAATAATAACAAAATGGTTTTAATCCTTTAAAATTAGGTTGTTTTGTTGTTAGAAATGTTATTTCAATGTTTAGCAATATTTTAGTAAGTCTATAGCTTTTGGGTTTGGTGAATTGCTATAGAAATTAAGACAAATTGGAGTTTGAGTTGTAATAGAAGAAGTTATTACTGTTTTTATCTACGTCTTTGGCGCTTGTTGCTACCTAATTACAAAAAAATTACAAGCAATTTACTTTATTAGGGTTCTAAGGGTGTGCACCAAAGCAAAGAACGCATTACGCCGAGGCTTGGGAAGGCGTGTTTGTTGCTACCACTCTGAAAAAAAAGACAAAGATGTTTTGCTAATTGTAGTCTATTATATGTTGACTCAACCTAGCCTTGTATGCATGATAAGATGTTAATCATATTATAAGATATAATAACAGATTTTAATGTAATGTAATACCAAAAATAAAGATTTGTAAGTAATTACTTAACATGTTATATAATGATTGAAATTCGATGTTTGTAAAAGGTAGAGAGGAGAATTGAATGCTAAAGCTTTACGTTATATAATAGTGAGTTTTCAAATTCGTGTTATGTGATTATCCAATATGATTAGACCTTAAGTTAAGGGTTATGACTTAAATAAAATGGTGAATTGAACCTATAAAGCTAATGATAGTATAACTAATCGATATTGTAATCCTAATTGTATATGCAGGGTAATTGGCGAACGTTTATTAAACTTGTGTAGCTTACGCACGAGGCAAGTTTCCTAACTTCATTCTCTTTATAATGAATGCAAGTTTCATAACTATATTTGTCTTTTATTGTCGAGCAAGTTCTCTAACCCTCATTTTTCATTATTACAAGTTCCTAAATCGTATATTTAAGTTGAGCAAGTTATTGGTTCCATCTTGTTTATGATTATGCAAGCTCTTGTATTCTAATTCTTTACATTGAGCGAGTTTCACATTCCTAATTCTTGATCTTGTTATTTAAATCATAAACTATTTAAGTTCATTGTCCCAAATGAGTTTTCTAACTCTTTTGTATGTAACACTTTGTATATACCATGTCTATTCAATTATATATTGTCATTATTCAATCTTTGACTTAAGTACCATTGTTCAATCTTATATTATTGTGTTGAACCTTCGAATAGCAAACAAACTTTTATTGATTGGACTAATCTATAATTGATGAGTGTTCTAAAATTCTAGAACCACTGATAAGCTAGTTCCAAACTAAACTTCTTTAGTGCGGAAATCCTAAAGTCAAATTGAGATTAACAACACTAATATAGGGGATTATGTACGCATTAGCTAATTATCGGGGACATAGTTCATGGTCTTAAGACCCTCAGATTTAAATCTTGAACTTGTTTTCTATTCTTGATTCCTAGAACGAGTTCTCTATTATTCAGTATTCATTGTTTAATCTCTTTTTGTTGCTATTATTATTCTTTATATTAGTGAACAATTGTTTGCTCACTCTTGCAATTAACACTACAGGTAAAGTTGAGAACGTTGATGAGTCGTCTTCTAGCAAAGGAAAGGGCAAGATGTCCAAGTGATGAAGACTTATTTGAATTTACTTAAATGAATTTATGTTATAAGACTTATGTTATTTTGTGATGAATTCCGCAGACTTATATAATAGTTTAAGGTTAGATTACCTGGGATTGTTTTAAGTTGATGTAACCCTTTAATGGGGAAGATTACTATTTAAGTTATTCAAGTTATGTCTTTATCCTTTATTATGGGTAGTTAGATGTAATTGTTTTGGATAGTGAGCACCAAATCCTATGGGAATGAAGTACTCGGATTTGGGGGTGTCACAGTATGCAAGTATTAATGAAAGTCAAGAGACCAACTAAATCTCGAACAAAATTCACGTGGGCATAAAATTCTGCAATCAGACTAGGATAAATTTTTCTGTCTTGAAAAGCAACTAGACAATCCCATCCTATATTAGTTATTTTTTCTAGCAAGTGAGGAAAGCTATTGAAAGAGGTACCTACCCCAGGAGTGAGACTATGTCTCATGTGATTATATTTAGCTTTAGCAGTAGTAGTGAGCAACATAGGTGTATACACATCAGGATGTAATTCAGTTTATAATGCAAGTTTCTTTCTTTTGGAAGAAAAGACTAGTTCAATTTTAAAAGTACAATGTATGCAGAAAGACAGAAGGTACAGAGACACAAAGACTACAGATAGATTAAGTTAGGCATATAAGCAGATAGTTTGTATAATGTCAGTTAGGAACCATCTATGCCCTTCTTTTTATTTTTTATACTTGTTTGAACTAATGTGTTGTATTAACACTAGGTAGTTGAGACACTGTTCTGGATTAAAATCTTTTGATATAAACTAGAGTAATAGTCACAAATCTCTCTATTGACATTAGACCATATTGTTGTGTCCATAAATTGCATCTCTCTGACATACTTACATCTTATGATTGGACATCTAGTTCACACTCTTCTCTCTGGTTACAATACTAATATAGGACTCGAAGGGAACTAAGTTAGTCTAGTCAATCATACATACATATCTAATATCTTTATGCATTGATTTTTTTTAAAAAAAATATTTATTAATGGGTGCAGTTATTTAAGTCTGAACTTTAGTACTCATTGCTATAATATCATTATCAACCACTACAGTCATAAGTATGCCTTATTCTCTTACTTATCTTTGTAAGCATTCACTACAAGCAAATATCTTTCTGATAAATGTATATTTTGACAAGCCAGTCATATCACTTACTTATGAGTTATTGCTTGAACTAATAGTGTTAGTCATATACTTTATCTAACAAATTTATGGCAAAATTTTAAGTAAAATACGCTAATACTAAAAATATAGTTTAAAACGAACTATGAACGAATTACTAACAATAATTAATGATTTGGAATAATGAAATTTTTATGGGAGAAAGGTAGACACGAATAAAATAGAGTCCTGGGCCCAAGAATGGACTAATTCCGACATTGAATGAGAAACTAAACGACGCGGGATTTTTGTACCAATTAAAAGCCTTGTTAGGAACTTCAGAAAATTATTTTGTCCGGGGGGATTAAAATATATAATGAAAGTTAGTTTTGGCTTGGGAACGGATTCATTCCGAGGAGGGATAATGAAGTTACATAATTACGAAGTAAGCTTCGGGATCATTTGTGCAAGAAAACAATTCGGGCAACAAATTTCCCAGACTGACATCTCAGCGTTGACACCCCAATATAAAATAGGCGTCACAGCGCATATTTACAGTAGCCTTTCGAAAGGCAGGCGCCGCAACATTAGCACCAAGGCCAAACCAGGCGCCGCAGTGCCAGGTCAGGCCAGTGCGCAGAAAATTATATTTTCGGATACGAAAAGAAGATAAGTGTATAAGAATAATTAAGCATAATGATAAAATAAAATATTGTGATAACAATTGATCAAAGACCTTAAGTAAAGGTCAGAATTTAGTTAATTAAAAGAAAAGTAAATGAAATATAAACGCAAAATAATTTAAACGTCGTAAGTGTTTAGTATAAGCATAAGATAGTTATGCGAGACATACATAAGGAATGTATGGGTTAGATAATGGGTAAGCGTTGAAACGCATAATAAGTATTGAAAAAGGATAAAGAATTATAAAGATTTTGATGATTGATTAATGAATTTAAAAAACGTTAAAGAACGTAATGAATGATAACGAATCTAATGAATATCAAAGAATGAAATGAACGTTAAATAATATAAAAGACATCTGAGATTAATTAATTAGTCAGATAATGAAGGATGAAGGGGGAAGTTAGTGTAAACTATATGTGTAGTCTATTTGTGGCTAATTGGTATGTCGTTATGATAAATTTTATAGGATATAAAAAGGAAGAGTTAAAGTAAAGTGCATAGAAGACACATAAGGCAAGTTTTCTAACTTCATCTGATTTTATTCTTATGAAGCCTATGTGATATATTTTAATATCAAATGTACGCAAATCTTGCATGATTGTGTGAAATATATACTTATGCAAATCTTTTAATATTTGTACAAGTATTCAAACTATATTATAATATGAAATTGTTTAAAGAAATGTTAAAACCTTTTGTTCGGCTAGACACTTGTTGAAATATTTTATTGCACTGATATTGCATCTTTGAGATATTATTGTTGTTAACTAGAGCTGTCCAAACCAAATTATTTTTGTATAGATTTAAATGTATACACACGGTTGAACTATTAAATGTTTTTGTTCGTGTTTATTGGCTAACACACAAGGTGTCCATAAAATTAAATGTACAATCGTTCGCTAGGATGAGTGTTGTATAACATAGAGTACTATAGGTTGATCACCTAAATGTGCTCGTAAGTGATATCGGTTTTACAGTTTTAATGTCGGGTTATCCTTTTTAAATTAAATTAAAAGACTATATCTTGGACTTCTGACCATTTCAATGGAAATGACCAGTTCGTCATTTCAAAAATATTTTAAAAGAATGAAAAGTATTATTTTGGATTATTCATAATACTTCGCAACTATTAGTTCAGTTGTTGACTAATGATCATATGATTATTGATTTAGTTGTTATTAAATTATTTTACTTGTTAGGCAATTTAGTGCTCATTCTTGCTTGAATTATATTATTTCAGCTAAGGTTAAACGTGTAGAAGGATCTGGTAAGGATAAAGGGAAAGCAAAGATGAACGAGTAAAAGAACCTTTGTAATTGTATAATATTTTTGGTGTAATAATTATATTATGACTTCAAGAATATGTAATGGTTACAGAATATGGGATGAAATTATGATGATGTAATAGTGTATTAATTACTTTTAATTCATTTAAGCTTGTGTATGGATAGACTTGTATGAATGTGGTAGTACCGTGTAAGCACCATGTTCGAGTTTAAAGGTACCCGAATTTGGGGGTGTCAAAGGTTGGTATCAGAGCTAATAGGTTATAAAACTTAAGGGGGAAACCTTAGGATATAATCGTAGTAATATTAGAAGAATTTAGTAAGTAAATAAACTCAAAAAGAGTTTCTAAGTGATGAATTTGGGGAATTTATCAAAAGAATATTAAAAGAAGGAAATATAACATAAAATGAAATGCTATGTGGTGATAATATTTTGTTTATATGTGCTAATCATATATTAAAACTTTATTGTAGATGTCAGGAGGAAGTGCATTGTATAGGGATATTCAGGTAGTTAAAGAGGAGTTAGTTGCTCCACTAACGTCAGTACTGACACCAATAGTTGAGTTACTGCATCAGAATAATGAAGATGAAGAAGATCCTTTAGAAGAGGAAGAGGAAGATGAAGAGGAGATAGAGGTCGTGGCTCAAGTTGTTACACCCACAGATTAGGAGGACAGGGAAGAAATACATGAGCTTTTCTTAGTAGTCATTGATAAGAATGTCCAGCTTCGTAGGGAGAATTGTACGCTAGAGACACAAGTGAAAAATCTCCAGACAGATAAGTAGATGGCGGAGGCAAGCTAGGAGGATGATTTGAATGATAGGGAGATAGTTGTAGCTAAAGCTTACGAGCTTCGTCAAGAACTGATGGAGAAGATGATGAAGATAAGCAGGATAACTCATGCTTTCAAGAATGCACACGATGATTATCAGCGAAAGGTCGCACACCATTCCATTGAGACAGGGCAGACGAGGCACACTATCAACAGAGACATTATGATTGATCTTGTCGATAGGGAGTATAAAATCTTCATCGTTCATAGCTTTGATTAGTATTTAGATAATGTATAAGTATATATAAGTGTGTATCTAGATAGTAATGTGTAAACCAACTTTTGTATAGTCAGCGGTTTATCTTTTGGTAAATCCCATCTTTTGTTAGTAATAGGGGATAATGTGTAAATAGCTGACGCTATATATGTTATGAAATGTATGTAGTACTAACTACATGTACAAGCATATTTATATAAAGAAAGTTTATTAAATGTGTGTTGTGATGTGTTATTGATTAACAAGAATGATTTAACTGTGTAATAAGGTAATAATAATAATAACATTATTTATTTAAATAGAAAATGCCACCAAAAAGAAGATTAAGAAACTAAGAAGATGAATCGCATAACGAGAATGAATAAGAGGGTCAGGTAGACCCAATGCAGAAGTTAGTAGACCTTTTAAAGGTCACTTTTAATCGAACTAGCCCTGAGGTACCCGTAAATCCTATTGTAGGACGTGTTGCCACTTTCAAAGATTTTAAGAGTATAGATCACCAAAGTTTAAAGGAACCGTAGACCCCATAGAGGCTCAGACTTGAGTCAATGAGATTGAGAAGGCATTCGTGATTGCCAAGGTTGGAGAGGAGTAGAAGACTTCTTTTTGTACCTATATGCTTAAAGGATAAGTCAATTTTTGGTGGAAGGCACACCAGAATAGGGCGGGAGAAGGAGTGATCGTGTGGGATCAGTTCAAGGAGATCTTCTTTGAAAACTACTTTCCCACCAGTATGTAGAGTTGTATGGAAGTAAGGTTCCTAGAGTTGAAGCATGGTGAAATGATGGTTCCCCAATATGCTGCTAAGTTCAATGAACTGGTCAGGTTTGCTCCACATCAGTTGGACACTAAGGAGAGAAAGGCTAGGAGGTTTGAGCAGGGCCTAAAACCCTGGCTCTATTGTAGGATTTTGGTGTTTTAAAGTAATTCCTTTGGAACTTCTCTCGAAAAGGCTATCATAATCGAAGGTGGGAGTGAGGCATTGAGCCTCTATCATAAAGAGAAGAAGAATATGGCTAAGGTGGAAGGATGAAGTAAGACTGAAGTGGCTAGTGATAGTGAAGGAGGTATGAAAAGAAAGTCAATTAATTATGGAAATGCCGAAGATAAATAAGGAGATCCAAAGAAGAGGTATGAGGCATGTAAGAATTGCAGAAAGACTCATCTGGGAGTCTGTTTGAAAGGGAACTCAAGTATGCTAAAATTGCGAGCAGGAAGAGCACATTGCTTCCAACTATCCCAAACCGAAGAAGAACCATGGGTGTTTTGTTTTAAACGGATCATATAGTAAGGAATTGCCCAAGGAAAAGGGAGGAGCTAGCAGTGGGAAGATTACCATCATCAGTCCAGCTCCACCAAGTAGATCAACAGCCCGAACCTTTAATATGACGGTCAAAGATGCAGTGGCATCTAGAGATGTAGTATCAGGTATAATCCCGATCAATAATGTTGATGCATATGTGTTATTCGATTCGGGTACAACCTGTTCTTTTATATCTTCTGAATTTTCTAGACGTTTAAGTTTACATCCGAAAAGCTAGAGATTCCTTTAAATATTGAAGTAGCAAACCAAGAAATAGTTTTCATTGAGCTTATTCATAGAAACTGTTGCGCAGAAATAATGGGTCATAAATTGCCACTAGATTTAATTCCGATAAAATTGGGGGAATTCGACGTAATTTTGAGAATGGATTGGTTGTATAACCACGGGGCAATGATTGATTGTCAGAAGCAAAGTGTGAAACTTAGAATTTTAAATCATCCCAAGGTAATATTCTATGGTATTAAGTCGCCTAGACGTTCGTGTTTTTTAAAGATGACTCAAGCCCGAAAGTTGTTAAGGAAAAGATGTGTAGGTTATTGTGTCACGTTGTCAATATCCAGCAAAGGTGGAGGCAGTAATTAATTGGAAACAACCAAGAATATCAAAAAAAGTGTGTAGTTTCTTAGGGTTAGCGGGTTACTATCACTACTAGAAAATCAAGAAAAGGCGACGCCTTATAGAGACGATCGGGGCAAAAATGTCGCTATAATGTGTCAATAGCTACGGTTATGGTGTGACTGTCGGTATAGGAATTTAATGTTAATTTATTTCGAGGGTCCTACTCTGGCTGTTGGTACAGAGCATTTTGGGGGTTAGTTTGGTACGCACAAATCCCTCCCAGATTCCCCCCAATTACAAAGGTCGTATGAAAAATATTTTCCCCAAATCAATTTCTTTTGGGAAAATTAGCTCAATCACCCATTCTTTCCTTTCCTCTCCTCTGCTCCTCACCCGTTCTCAGTTAAGCCATCTCTCTCCTCTATCACCCATTCTCTTTCCTCTATCACAAGATCGATCCTCTGGTCGCCTTCTCACATGATCGTTCCTTTCCGATAGAATTGGCCCTTCGATCGATCGTTCTCATCTGGTTGTGTGTGCGCCGCCGAAAAGTAGCCCTCCGTTAATGACTCGTACAGCTGTAGGCGATTCCCTATTTCCCCTTTTTTTTAGCTCACTACGTGACTGTATTGACTGTGCATGGAAGCCAAATATATTGATTTATTGTTTGGGTTAATTGCTATGTTCAATGCTATTTGCATATCATCTATTACCCAATCCCTAGTTTGATTTTATTGTTGTTTGGAAAAGAAAAAAAAAATCAATTTTTCATATGGATTTGTTTTAGAAAATACTTCAAATCAACAATTGGTTTCTGATATTGGTTTTAAATTGAGTAATTTCAGTTTTTGGTGTGGGAAGACATGTTTTTTTTTGTTTAGGTCTTTGTATGTTTTTTATCTGCATTTACAGTGTTTATGAATAGTATATATATTATTTTACAAAATAACTTTCTTCTATTTTCCTGCTTTTGGAGCTAATTTGAAACTTATTTGAGTTATGTTAGAGCTTCAATTTTGCGTTATCATAAATAATTTGTCTTCATGTATAATTTTTTTTATTTAATTCCAAGTTATTTATCAGATGCTTTATGCCTTTATTTAGTAAAGGGTCGATAAGTAATAACAAAGTAATGGGTTAAACAACAATATCATTGACCATTACTGTTAGCCTATCATGTTGGAGTTAGTCAAGTTAGTCCATTAACATTCTTTCAATATCTTTTGTCATTTGCTTTATTTAGTTCTAGTTGTGAATTAATAACTGTATTTTATTCAAAAAATGATAGTTCAATTCAATATACATTCTGAAAGGTGTTTTGGTATTGTTTATGAAGTTCCAATTTGACTGTTAATATCTCTCTTAGATAATTTTGTTATGGTGTTGAACATAATGTTATCTTATGATGAGTAATGTATGAGTAACTCAACTTTTTTGGGCCTTAGAACATGATATTTTATTCTGTAGTTGTGTTATTAGTGCCAAAACTACTGTAACAAGTGGCTCTTAGTATTAGCAAGAAAATTAGGTATAGTATATAGAGGCCTGCTTGCATCACTGGTGCTTTTCTATTTCTTTTTTCTTTGTTGTTTGTTTTTAGTTTCCTTAGTTGCTAAACATTAAATTTTTTTGCCTTATATGCAAATATTTTATTATGTAATAATGCATATCCATCTCATTAGGGTGTGCATGTGCTTTTATTGGAAAGAACATCACCATAGGGATTACCATATGGAGTATATATTTTAGGAAATTAGATTATAGTGCGACTCTACTTACTAAAATTTGAACTGTACGTGTTAGAATTTTGTATATATTTCTTCTTTTCTGAATTCTTAGTTTCACAACAACAGGCTGAAAGCATTTATAAGATATTCACGAGAATTTTTCCAACGCATTCTTACACTATGTGTCTTATTTCATAGTTTCAAATACTATTTATTATAATCATAGTATTAATTAGTTAGAGATGATATGTTTGTTCAATTTGAATTAGGGACACAATATCATGGATAAAGGGAGGATGGAATTACTAATATATTCTAAAGAATATCTTGTAGGCCTAGAAAGATTTTTGAACTTTGGTTTCGAAAAAGTGGGCATGGTCACGGGAAGAATTCCTTGTCCATGTAAGAATTGCGTGAATGGAAGATAATAGATTTGAACAACTATTCGTGAACATTTTATTTGTGATGGATTTATGTTTGGCTACACGAATTGGGTGCATCAAGGGGAAGATGAGATTGTCAGGGATGTGAGCAATGATGATGCTCACGACGAACCATCACAATCCAAAGATGATCATCGTATGCCTGAGATGATAAATGATATATTTAGGGATCACGGTGTGGAATCGTCGGCTGAAGCTATAAAATACCAAAAGTACATGTTAGAGGCCAATCAACCTTTATATTCTGGATGTGAAATGGAGACTATCCTTTCATTTATTGTATGGCTTTTCAATCATCAAAATGTTAGCAAATGGACTGATGTGTCCTTTGATGGTTTGCTCTGTAAGTTCAAGATGATCATCTTTGGATTGTGATGGTTCATCGTGAGCAAACCATCAAACTGTGTCCTTTGATGGTTTGCTCTATAAGTTCTATTTCTACCTGTTCAATACTTTGTAGCTTCAGCATTTCCAGCAAGACACTGTAAAGCAATTACGTTATTTAGCGTTAATTTCGAGATTACAGAGGCTATTTATGTCTGTAGAAACTGCAAAATACATGACGTGGCATCATGTAAAGCGACGAAAAGATGGAGTGAATCGTCATCCAGCTGACTCTACAGCTTGGAAGCATTTGTATACAATGTAACCTACATTCTCTCAAGAACATCAAAATGTAAAACTTGAACTGTCCACTGATGGCATGATTCCCTTTACCCATGGGTCACCGTATAGTATATGGCCAGTGACAGTGTATGAAGCAGGAGTATTTTATCATGCTGTTGTTAATACCTGGTCCAAACTTTTCATGTAATGATATTGACGTGTATATGCAACCTTTAATTGAGGAGTTGAAGATACATGGAGTAATGGGTTTGAAACGTATGATGCATCTACCGGTACAAAGTTCCAAACGTGTGTTGCACTATTGTGGACAATTAGTGATTTTCCTGCTCTTGCTATGTTGTCTAGTTGGAGCACTAAAGGTAAGTTGGCTTGTCCATCATGTCAAATGAACACTCGTTCTTGTAGATTGCAAAGTAAGGAATGTTATATTAAGCATCGTTGTTTTCTAGAGTCGGGTCATAGTTATAGGTTTGATACACGAAGATTTAACGGAGAATGTGACCATAGTGAAGCTCCGGTGGTGCCATCAGGATTTGATATTCTTGAAAAAGTTAATGCCATTAATGTCACTTTTGGAAAGACACCCACTAGCATGAAGACCATTCCCCATGACTCAAACCATAATCGGAGGAAGAAATCTATTTTCTTTGAATTGCCATATTGGGGGATACTTTAGTTGCACCACAATCTAGATGGAATGCACATTGCCAAAAACATTTGTGATAGCCTGATTGGGAAATTGTTGAGTGTGAAAAGAAAGTCAAAAGATAATTTAAAAGCACTATTGGACTTGATGAAAATGGGTATAAGAAGAAAGATCCATCCAATCACTGTTAATTTATAAAAGATGAGAAATAATTGTTAAAACGAAGAACGAATGAAAATGTGTAATCAAGCCATTTGATTTGTTGTTTATGGCTTAGAAAATGAAATCTAAATGGATGATATTGTGTTCAATTAAAATATATGATTGTTCCAAGTGGAACGAATTTAAAACGAGCTATAACAAAGTTATGGTAAAATTTTAAGTAAAATACGCTAATACTGAAAATATAGTTTAAAACGAACTATGAACGAATTAATAATGATAATTAATTATTTGGAATAATGAAATTTTTACAGGAGAAATGTAGACATGAATAACATAGAGTTGTGGGCTCAAGAATGGAATAATTCCGACATTGAATGAGACAGTTATGAAGTTTTGAAAATTTAAAACGTAAAGAACGTAAAGTTGAAACATTAAAGGATGCGGGATTTTTGAACCAATTAAAAGCCTTGTTAGGAAGTTCAAAAAATTATTTTGTCTGGGGGGGATTAAAGTATGTAATGAAAGTTAGGTTTTGGTTTGGGAACTGATTCATTTCAAGGAGAGATGATGAAGTTACAGAATTACGAAGTGAGCTTCGGGATCATTTGCTCAAGAAAACAATCCGGGCAAAAAATTTCCCAGACAGGCACTGCAACACCGGCACCCCAGTATAAAACAGGCACCGCAGCGCATATTTATAGTAGCCTCCCGAAAGGCAAGTGCGTAGCGCCAGTACCAAGGCCAAAACAAAGGTCGCAAAAAATAAAATATTGTGATAACAATTGATCAAAGACCTTAACTAAAGTTCAGAAATTAGTTAATTAAAAGAAATGTAAATGAAATATAAATGTAAAATACTTTAAACACCGTAAGTATTTAGTATAAGCATAAGATAGTTATGCGAGACATACACAAGGAATGTATAGGTAGATAATGGGTAAGAGTTGAAACGCATAATAAGTATTGAAAGAGGATAAAGAATTATAAAGATTTTGATGATTGATTAACGAATTTAATAAACGTTAAAGAACATAATGAATGATAACGAATCTAATTAATATCAAAGAATGAAATGAACATTAAATAACGTAGAAGACATCTGAGATTAATTAATTAGTCAGATAATAAAGGATGAAGGTGGGGGGGGGGAAGTTAGTGTAAATCGAATGTGTAGTCTATTTGTGGCTAAATGGTATGTCGTTATGATAAATTTTATAGGATATATAAAGGACGAGTTAAAGTAAAGTGTATAGAAGACGTATAAGGAAAATTTTCTAACTTAATCTGATTTAATTCTTATGAAGCCTATGTGATATATTTTAATATCAAATGTACACAAATGTTGCATGATTGTGTGAAATCTATACTTATGCAAATCTTTTAATATTTGTACAAGTATTCAAGCTATCTTATTATATGAAATTATTTAAAGAAATGTCAAGACTTTTGTTCAGCTAGACACTTGTTGAAATATTTTATCACACTGATATTGCATCTTTGAGATATTATTGTTGTTAAGTAGAGTTGTCCAAACCAAATTATTTTGGTACGGATTCAAATGTATACACAAGGTTGAACTATTAATTGTTTTTGGTCGAGTTTATCGGATGGCACACAAGGTGTCCATAAAATTAAACGCACAACCATTCGCCGGGATGAGTGTTGTACACCATAGAGTACTATAGGCTGATGACCTAGATGTGCTCGTAAGTTATCAAATTTACGGTTTTAGTGTCGAGTTATCCTTTTTAAATGAAATTCAAAGACTATATCTTGTTCTTCTGACCATTTCAATGGAAACGACTAGTTCATTGTTTCAAAAATATTTTAAAAGAATGAAAAGTATTATTTTGGATTATTCATAATACTTCGCAACTATTAGTTTAGTTGTTGAATAATGATCATATAATTCTTTATTTAGTTGTTATTTAATTATTTTACTTGTTGGGGCAATTTAGTGCTCATTCTTGCTTGAATTATATGATTTCAGCTAAGGTCGAACGTGTAGAAGGATCTGGTAAGGATAAAGGGAAAGCAAAGATGAAAGAGTAGAAGAACCTTTGTAATAGTATAATATTTTTGGTGTAATACTTATATTATGACTTAAAGAATATGTATTGGTTATAAAATCTGGGACGAAATTATTACGATGTAATAGTGTATTAATTACTTTTAAGTTATTTAAGTTTGTGCATGGATAGACTTGAATAAATCTGGTAGTATTGTGTATGCACCATGTTCGGGTTTAAAGGTACCCGAATTTGGGGGTGTCGCATTCGCCCCGGAAAGGCAGAAGATTATTGATGAGGAAAAAACAAAGCTTTTGGCAACGGTCTTCATCTTCGAGATCGATTATGTAAGACCCCAACTTATTATAAATGAAATTAAATTTCCTCTATTTATTATTTTGAAATAGTAAGGGTTGATTTGATTAATGTGGTTAGTTATGGGTAAAATGCGCAAATATCTTAAATAAGCAAGTGGTTATAAAATATTTATTGTTGTCGGGGAATATTTGTTTGGTTATGGAATATTCTTACTGTCGTCAGAATATTCGTATGCACGACAAGCTTGACCTTTTGTGGGCCCCATAACCCAAAAGCGATTGGATGAAGAAAACGACAAGTATAAGTTCTTTTATAAATAATGGCGTAGTTGTTACCGTTAATACTGTTGGAATACCCGGTGGTTAAAAGACAGTAATACATGATGTTGCACAGTAGCACACGGTATTGCACCAATTATTGATTCTTACGTAAGAAGGCGCTACACAATAATTGTTACATTAATTACTATTCAATATTTTATTTTATTAATTCAATAATTGCTACGTTGATATTTTATATTATTGTTATTTCAATAATTGTCACTACACATTATTTTTTATTAGTAGATCAATAATTCATAGTATTTGAATAATATTATTAGATAGCATTATTGGTAATGTCTAGAAAGTTTTGTCTAAGGAGAGGTTTGGTAATCTAATTGTACGCCAGTAAGGAGAAATCTTTATTGGAAAGCCCCCTCTTTCCTGAGAACGACTTTAGTTATCGAGATTGTGATTACGTAATATTATTTGTGAATAATTAATTATTAATTTATATGATAAGGAAAATATTCATTTTATGTGGATATAGATGGAGAAAATTTTTAATGTGACAATTGTTGAAAATTGATATTTTATCTTTTCTGATAAAATAATTCATTTAAATATATTATTATATTATAATAATATAATAATGGTGATATTATACAATGAATGTGTGATATATGAATAAATGAGGAGGAAGAGTATTTTTGTTACAAAAAATATTTAACACATGTTTTGTGTGTTGGTGGAACTTATTTTTGACTGAAATTTGATCATAGCCTACAAAATCGTCCGTATGTGGATTTCGGTCAATTGCTATTTGGAATTTGGAAAAACTTTCTTCTGCAAAGTTGTAGAGAATTAAATTTCCTATGGAATGGACAAAAGATTTGAATTTTTCTGATAAAAGGGCTATTTATTATGAATTATTGAAGTTCCAGAATATTGGGTCTGAATTGATTTTGTTGCATTAAATTATAAAAACATGTTTTTCATTTTGGTGGGCCCCACATGAGTGGTAAACATGCTGAATTCAGATTTCAAGAGGTGGGCGTGAATTTTTTTAATAAATATTATTATTTTTATTAAATTTTTTGCTTTGGTGTTCTAAGCATTTTCCTATAAATAGGGTGCTTAGGTTATAATTGAAAATCACACCAGAAACTGAAATTTTCTCTCTCTATATTATCGAGCATATTTTTGTGAGTATTTAGATATCTTAAGAGTGTTATATATGATTGCAAATTTTCTTCAAATACATTATATGATATTCGACCGAAGTACAATTCTTTTGAGGTAAGGGATGTTATTTTTTTTATAAATGATATTTTTTTTTCAATATCATTTTGCTGGAATATTGGTAAGATTTTTCTTGTGAAATTCTTATCTTTTCATGTCGGGGTTACTATTCATGAGTTACTATTCATGGGTTACTATTCACGAGTTACTATTCATGAGTTACTATTCACGAGTTACTATTCACGAAGCATGATGATTTTTCTTGTGGAATTTCTACTTTTTAGTGTCAAAGTTACTATTCACGTATACGGCACTATTCACGTATACGACACTCTTCACGAATACGACACTATTCATAGAAAAATTAAATTTTCTTTTCTGTGTCCAAGATTGTCTGTTATGGTTCCTATCTTTGATTGGATCTATGTTTTGATCTTCATTTTTGAATTATGCTCCACAATAGTTTATTATGGAGTATTTTTGAGCTTGGATTGTCTAAAGTATGAATCCCTAATATTTGTTCTTTTGTCTCACTAGATTCGCTTTCTTTAAAATATTTTTCATCATCCTCAGTCCTAAATGATGATATAACTGAATATCTTTGGCATGTAGTGCAAAGATGAATGATTTCCTGATGAATATCTTTTGGCACAGTGTGAAAGATGAACAGTGTTGAATGAACATGAACATATTGATCGATTAATTAATATTTTGGCACAGTAGTGCAAAGATGACTATTTGATTCAAGACGTATATTGATTGATGTTACAGGGATAAAATATCGATGATGGACTTTTAAATTCATAGATGATAGTAGATTTTATTCTCTACTTAACACTTCTATTGAATTGTTATTTTCGCTGCGAATATTGATCTGAAACTTGTTGCCTATTATATTCTATCAAATTTTTCCCTGTTGAGGACTAACGATAATTTGTTCTATATTATCTTAGTCATAATGTTCTTTACTGGGCTAGTTGAGCTCACCCTTTTCCTTTTTGTTCCATTTTTCTTCTCAGGAGGCGAGAATATAGCGGGAACTAGTCGGGGTGTGGAATGATGGTTCAAGATAGTTGTTTTAGTAGTCCTCACTATTTTGTAAAATAGTGTATCAATAATTGTAATGAGGACTTATTTGAGTGTGGATATTGTCTAGAAGACAATATTTGTATTTAAACTCACAGTATATGTGTTGTCGTATTTTGCACGACAATTCTGTTAATGAAGTTGTAGTTGTTTCTGTACCATGTATTTGGCGACTCAGAATAGGTTGGGTGGATTGGACCTATTTTGGGGGTATCACAGTTGGTATTAGAACTTAGGGATATGGTCTCTGACGGAGATCGGGGAATAGAACTAGGAGGGGAGAGACGAGTAAATCCTTCGCTAGTATGTCCTACCTAAGCTTATTTGTTGGTTGGTCAGAGTATAGGATTATTATGTTGCATGTAAATTTCTTTAATTAACCCTTGTTTTATGGCAGTATTTGAGAATGGAAACTGAGAATGTTAATAGTGGAGTAAATGAGACCGTGGAGACACATTTACTCACCAATCAGGAGAACGTACAACAAAACGACAATGTTCCTCCTGTAAACAACACCACTGATCAGACGATAAACGATGGGATGTTTAGAAACTTTTTGCATTTCATGCAAAATCGAATTTAGAGAGACTCGTGTACAAAAATACAGGTGGAAATGATAAGCAACGCGGTTTGTCACAACCAAGCGATTCAAAGAGTTGGGACCACTGAGTTTCGGGAAAAGCCGGATCCGATTAAAGGCGAGACGTGGGTCAAGCAAATTACCAAGATATTCGATGTCTTGGGATGCACGAGGAATGAAGGTTCCATTCGCCACTTTTATGTTCTGTAATAAGCGATTCTTGGTGGGAATCTACCCAAACCACCCACTTTCAACATGTCTTGGGAAATGTTTCAGAACTATTCAATGACAAGTACTTTCTGAAAGTATTATTCATATGAAGGAGGTAGAGTTTATTAGACTAGAACAGCAAACAACATGGCGGTGTCCCAAAGACGAGGTGAAGTTCGTGGAGTTATCCGTGTTTGCACCTCATTTGGTGGAGAATGAGGAACGATGACGCGGATGTTTACGAGAGGTTTGAAACCCGACGTACGTCAATATCTCATTTCTCATAAATTATCTCTATATTCAGATGTTGTCAACATGGCTCAATTATTAGAGCGAGATAACGAGTACGTTCAACCCAGGGACCACAACTCGATATCATACCGGTGACATGTTGGTCATCGAGCAATGATAACCAATGGGGGAGGAAAAAATCGACAAAAGTGATAACCACTTTGGTGGTAATCATGGCCATGATAATAGAAGAAATAGTCGGGAGGAGATTTTAAAAGAGAATGTACAACAATGACAATGCAAAGACGTCAAAGACCAAAGATCAATTTCTTAGGAGGAGAACGACCACCGGTCGTATGCTATAAATATGAAAAAGAGGGACACATCAGCCCAAACTATCCATAATTGTTCAAGGTATGTTATAATTGTAGAAAAGAAGGTTATATCGCTCGAGATTGTACTGTAGCGAAACCAAGTCCAGCGGGGATGGTGACTCAAAAGGTTATCCCAGAAAAGTTAAAGTCGGCGGTTCATGGAAGAGCGTTTATAGTGACTGGCCAAAATGCAAGGAACCCGAAAGAGGTGATCACGGGTAAGCTAATCATAAATTCTTGCGAAGTTTATACCTTACAAGATACCGGTTCTACCCATTCATTTATCTCTCTTGCTTTTGCTCAACGTTTAAACTTGACTCCGGAGAAATTAAACTTTAACTTATCTGTGGAGACTCCGTTAAGAGAAACTTTCATTACATCCACTGTTTATAAATCTTGTTTGATCCAAGTTGGCACCATCACATTACTTGTTGATCTTATCTCTTTAAAGATACTTACTTTTGATGTGATTTTAAGGATTGATTGGTTAACTACTCATCATGCCAAAATTGATTGCTTTCGTAAGGTTGTTAGTTTTTATATTCCTAAGCAACATGTTATTCGAATTCAAGCAACCAAACCATTGAAGTCAAACTCTTTCATATCAAGCCATAAATCCATTCGTTTATTGAAAAATGGATGTCAAGCTTTCTTAGCCCATGTCATGGACTTGAACAAAAATACGTCAGATTTGAATGATATTTCTGTTGTTAGTAAATTTCTTGACGTATTTCCTAAAGAATTTCCTGGCCTACCCCCAGAGCGTGATATTGAATTTTGTATCGTCTTTGAACCCGGTACAAAACCCATTTCTAAAATTTTATATCAAATGGCTCCTATTAAACTTCAGGAGTTAAAAACCCTATTATAGAAGTTGAGAACCAAGCCTCTAACTGGTGACTTCCTTTGTGGAATGCATCGAAGCCAGACTCTCCGTGGGGGGATGCCATATTCGTGCAAGTAGAGTAAACCGATAGGTGCCATTGTGACGTGTTATCCAAGATTGGGATATGAGTCACGCTTGAGAGCAACCTAAGTCAAGATAATCAAAATACGTAGCTTTTCTAGGCTTAGTTGGTTATTATCGGAGATTCGTGGAAAGATTTTCTCGAATCGCTACTCCATTAACTCAAGTTGACTCAGAGATACAAAATTCTAATGGAGCAAGGAATGTGGAAGAGCTTCAAGAACTCAAGAGGAGACTCATTTCAAAGACATGTTCTCACCATACCATCCTCGAAAAGTGAACGTGGTAGCCGACGGATGAGTAGAAGATCGATCATGATATGCGAGTGCGATATTGTCAAAGACCCATTTCTTATAACTTACAAATGATAGAGATAGAGTTAAAGACTCTAGGGACCCACGTGATGATATATAGAGTAGAATCGACTTTAATCGATAAAGTTAAAACCGCTTTTGCTACACAATCGAGTCGATGAATACGAAGAAAGAGGTGCAAGAAGTTGTTATTCCAAAAGCAAGAATCGATGATGTGAGGAAAGCTCAAACCTTCAATTTATTAGTCCATTTGAAATCCTCGATCAAGTAGGAACTGTGGCCTATAGACTCATTTTACCGCCAAGTATGTCGCGTGTTTATAACGTTTTTCACGATCAATGTTACGTAAATATGTGGACGAATTCAAACCACGTTATTGAGTTAGAATCGCACGAAATATAGATGAAGATTTAACGTACGAGGAGGTACCACCAAAGATCTTGGATAGAAAGGAGCATGTCCTACGCACAAAGGTCATACCACAAGTCAAAGTTTTGTGGAGGAACCATGCTATCAAGAAATGACCGGGAGTTGGAAACGAAATGAAAGCGAGGTATCCTCACCTTTTCAAACACTGTGTACGTCGTCAATTTCGAGGATGAAATTTCATAAGGAGGGAGGTTGTAAGACCCCAACTTATTATAAATGAAATTGAATTTCTCTTTTATTATTTTGAAATAGTAAGGGTTGATTTGATTAATGTGGTTAGTTATGGGTAAAATGCGCAAATATCTTAAATAAGCAAGTGGTTATAAAATATTCATTGTTGTTGGGGAATATTTGTTTGGTCGTGGAATATTCTTACTATCGGGGAATATTCGTATTTAATGACGACCTTTTTGGTGGGCCCCATAACGAAAGCTATTGGATGAAGAAAAACGACAAGTATAAGTTCTTTTATAAATAACTAACAGCGTAGTTATTACTGCTAATCATTGTTGGAATACCCGGTGGTTAAAACACAGTAATACGCGTTGTTGCACAGTAGCACACAGTATTGCACCAATGATTGATTCTTACGTAAGAAGGCACTACTCAATAATTGTTACAGTAATTATTGCTCAATATTTTATTTTATTGATTCAATAATTGCTACGTTGATATTTTATATTATTGTTGTTTCAATAATTGTCACTACACAATATTTTTTATTATCGATCAATAATTCATATTATTTGAATAATATTATTAGATAGCATTATTGGCAATGTCTAGAAAGTTCTATGTCTTAAGGAGAGGTTTGGTCACCTAATCATGCTACCAAGAAGGAGAAAATCTTTATTGAAAGCCCCTCTTCTCGGAACAACTGCCTGGTTGTCGATTTGTGATTCTCAGTAATATTATTTGTGAATAATTAATTATTGATTTATATGATAAGAAAAATATTCATTTTATGTGGATATAGATGGAGAAAATTTTTAATGTGACAATTGTTGAAAATTGATATTTTATCTTTTTCTCGATAAAATAATTCATTTAAATATATTATTATATTATAATAATATAATAATGGTGATATTTTACAATGAATGTGTGATATATGAATAAATGAGGAGGAAGAGTATTTTTGTTACAAAAATGTTTAACACATGTTTTATGTGTTGGTGGACCCTATTTTTGACTCAAATTTGATTATAAACAAAAATCGTCTGTATGTGGATTTCTTGGCCAATTTCTTTTGAATTTGGAAAAACTTTCTTCGCAAAGTTGTAGAGAATTAAATTTCCTATGGAATGGACATAAGATTTGAATTTTTCTGATAAAAGGGCTATTTATTATGAATTATTGAAGTTCCAGAATATTGGGTCTGAATTGATTTTGTTGCATTAAATGATAAAAACATGTTTTTCATTTTGGTGGGCCCCACATGAGTGGTAAACATGCTGAATTCAGATTTCAAGAGGTGGGCGTGAAAAATTTTATAAATATTATTATTTTATTAAATTTTTTGCTTTGGTGTTCTAAGCATTTTCCTATAAATAGGGTGCTTAGGTTAGAATTGAAAATCACACCGTAAACTCGAAGTTTTCTCTCTATATTATCGAGCGTATTTTTTGTGAGTATTTAGATATCTTGAGTGTTGCTATACTATTGCAAGTTTCCTTCAAAGATTATATCGATATTCAAACCAAGTACTATTCTTTTGAGGTAAGGATGTTATTTTTTTATAAATGATATTATTTCTTTCAATATCATTATCTTTTAATATTGGTAAGATTTTTCTTGTGAAATTCTTATCTTTTCATGCCGGGTTACTATTCATGAGTTACTATTCATGAGTTACTATTCACGAAGTTACTATTCACGAGTTACTATTCACGAAGTTACTATTCACGATACTATTCATGAAGCATGATTTTTTCTTGTGGAATTTCTACCTTTTAGTGTCGAGTTACTATTTCACGATACGCACTATTCACGTATACGACACTATTCACGAATACGACATTATTCACAGAAAAATTAAATTTTATTTTCTGTGTCCAAGATTGTCTATTATGGTTCCTATCTTTGATTGGATCTATGTTTTGATCTTCATTTTTGAATTCTGCTCCACAATAGTTTATTATGGAGTATTTTTGAACTTGGATTGTCTAAAATACGAATCCTTAATATTTGTTCTTTTGTCTCACTAGATTCGTTTTCTTTAAAATATTTTTCATCATCCTCAGTCCTAAATGATGATATAATCAATATCTTTGGCCCAGTAGTGCAAAAGATGAATGATTTCTTGATGAATATCTTTGGCCCAGAGTGCAAAGATGAACAGTGTTGAGATTTAATACATGACGATCGATTAATATTTTTGGCACATAGTGCAAAGATGACTATTTGATTCAAGATGTATATTTATTGATGTTACAGGATAAAATATCGATGATGGACTTTTAAATTCATAGATGATAGTAGATTTCATTCTCTACTTAACTCTTCTAATGAATTGTTATTTTCATTGCGAATATTGATCTAAAACTTGTTGTCTATTATATTCTATCAATTTTTCCTCGTTGAAGACTAACGATAATTTGTTCTATATTATCTTAGTCATAATATTCTTTACTGGGCTAGTTGAGCTCACCCTTTTCCTTTTTGTTCCATTTTTCTTCTCAGGAGGCGAGAATATAGCGGGAACTAGTCGGGGTGTGGAGTGATGGTTCAAGATAGTTGTTTTAGTAGTCCTCACTATTTTGTAAAATAGTGTATCAATAATTGTAATGAGGACTTATTTGAGTGTGGATATTGTCTAGAAGACAATATTTGTATTTAAACTCACAGTATATGTGTTGTCGTATTTTGCACGACAATTGTGTTAATGAAGTTGTAGTTGTTTCTGTACCATGTATTTGGCGACTCAGAATAGGTTGGGTGGATTGGACCTATTTTGGGGGCATCATAGTTGGTATTAGAGCTTAGGGATATGGTCTCTGGCGGAGATCGGGGAATAGAACTAGGAGGGGAGAGACGAGTAATTCCTTCGCTAGTATGTCCTACCTAAGCTTATTTATTGGTTGGTCGGAGTATAGGATTACTATGTTGCATGTAAATTTCTTTAATTAACCCTTGTTTTATGGCAGTATTTGAGAATGGCAAATGAGAATGTTAATAGTGGAGTAAATGAGACCGTGGAGACACATTTACTCACCAATCAGGAGAACGTGCAACAGAACGACAATGTTCCTCCTGTAAACAACACCACTGATCAGATGATGAACGATGGGATGTTTAGAAACTTTTTGCAGTACATGCAAAATCAGACGAGGGAGACTCGTGTACAAAATACAGGTGGAAATGATAGCAACGCACGGTTTGTCACAGCCAAGCAGTTCAAAGAGTTGGGACCACTAGAATTCTGGGGAAAGCCGGATCCGATTAAGGCGGAGACGTGGGTCAAGAAAATTACCAAGATATTCGATGTCTTGGGATGCACGGAGGAATATAAGGTTCCATTCGCCACTTTTATGTTCTGTAATAAGGCAGATTACCCAGCCAGCCGCACTCAACATGTCTTGGGAAACGTTTCAGAAACTATTCAATGACAAGTACTTTCCTGAAAGTATTCGTCATATGAAGGAGGTAGAGTTTATTAGACTAGAACAGAACAACATGACGGTGTCCCAGTACGAGGTGAAGTTCGTGGAGTTATCCAGGTTTGCACCTCATTTGGTGGAGAATGAGGAACGTATGACGCGGATGTTTCTGAGAGGTTTGAAACCCGACATACGTCAATATCTCATTTCTCATAAATTTTCCTATATTCGGATGTTGTCAATAGGGCTCAATTATTAGAGCGAGATAACAAGTACGTTCAACCGAGGGACCACAACCAGTGTCATACCGGTGACAGTAGTCATCGGAGCAACGATAACCAATGGGGAGGGAAAAATACAAACAAAAGTGATAACCACTCGGGTTGTAATCGTGGCCATGATAATAGAAGATGCGAGCCGAGAGGAGATTTTAAAAAGAGAAGGTACAACAATGAAAATGCGAAGACGTCAAAGACCAAAGATCAACTGTTCTAGGAAGAGAGAACGACCACCTATCATCTGCTATAAATGTGAAAAGAGGGACACATCATTCCAAACTGTCCATAATTGTTCAAGGTATGTTATAATTGTAGAAAAGAAGGTTATATCGCTCGAGATTGTACTGTAGCGAAACCAAGTCCAGCGGGGATGGTGACTCAAAAGGTTATCCCAGAAAAGTCAAAGTCTGCGGTTCATGGAAGAGCCTTTGTCGTGACTGGCCAAAATGCGAGGAACCCGAATGAGGTGATCACGGGTAAGCTAATCATAAATTCTTGCGAAGTTTATACCTTAATAGATACTGGTTCTACCCATTCATTTATCTCTCTTACTTTTGCTCAACGTTTAAACTTGACTCCGAAGAAATTAAACTTTAACTTATCTGTGGAGACTCCGTTAAGAGAAACTTTCATTACATCCACTGTTTATAAATCTTGTTTGATCCAAGTTGGCACCATCACTTTACTTGTTGATCTTATCTCTTTAAAGATACTTACTTTTGATGTGATTTTAAGGATTGATTGGTTAACTACTCATCATGCCAAAATTGATTGCTTTCGTAAGGTTGTTAGTTTTTATATTCCTAAGCAACCTATTATTCGAATTCAAGTAACCAAACCATTGAAGTCAAACTCTTTCATATCAAGCCATAAAGCCATTCGTTTATTGAAAAATGGATGTCAAGCTTTCTTAGCCCATGTCATGGACTTGAACAAAAATACGTCAGATTTGAATGATATTTCTGTTGTTAGTAAATTTCTTGACGTATTTCCTAAAGAATTTCCTGGCCTACCCCAGAGCGTGATATTGAATTTTGTATCGTCTTTGAACCCGATACAAAACCCATTTCTAAAATCTCATATCAAATGGCTCCTATTGAACTTCAGGAGTTAAAAACCCTATTATAGAAGTTGAGAACCAAGCCTCTAACTGGTGACTTCCTTTGTGGAATGCATCGAAGCCAGACTCTCCGTAGGAAACGCCATATTCGTGCGGTAGTAAACTGATAGGTGCCATTGTGACGTGCTGTCCAAGATTGGGATATGAGTCACAGTTGAGAGCAACCTAAGTCAGTAATCGAAATACGTAGCTTTCAAGGCTTAGTTGGTTATTATCGGAGATTCGTAGAAAGATTTTCTCGAATCGCTACTCCATTAACTCAGTTGTCTTGTAGAGATACAAAATTCTAATGGAGCAAGGAATGTGGGAAGATCTTCGAAGAACTCAAGAGGAGACTCATTTCGGCACATGTTCTGACCATACCATCCTGGAAAAGTGAACGTGGTAGCTGATCGTATACGAGTACGAGTGCAATATTGTCAAAGACCCATTTCTTATAACTTACAAATGATAGAGATAGAGTTAAAGACTCTAAGGACCCACGTGATGATATATGAGTAGAATCGACTTTAATCGATAAAGTTAAAACCGCTCAAGCTACACACCGGAGCTGATGAATATGAAGAAAGAGGTGCAAGAAGTTGTTATTCCAAAAGCAAGAATCGGCGATGTGAGGAAAGGTCAAACCTTCAATTTATTAGTCCATTTGAAATCCTCGATCAAGTAGGAACTGTGGCCTATAGACTCATTTTACTACCAGGTATGTCGCGTGTTTATAACGTTTTTTACTTATCAATGATACGTAAATATATGGACGACCCGAACCACGTTATTGAGTTAGAATCAGACGAAATAGCTGAAGATTTAACGTACGAGGAGGTACCTGTCAAGATCTTGGATAGGAAGGAGCATGTCCTACGCACAAAGGTCATACCACGAGTCAAAGTTTTGTGGAGGAACCATGCTATTGATGAAATGACCTGGGAGTTGGAAACGGAAATGAAAGCGAGGTATCCTCACATTATCGAAACACCAGGTACGTACGTCAATTTCAAGGATGAAATTTCATAAGGAAGGGAGGTTGTAAGACCCCAACTTATTATAAATGAAATTGAATTTCCTCTATTTATTATTTTAAAATAGTAAGGATTGATTTGATTAATGTGGTTAGTTATGGGTAAAATGCGCAAATATCTTAAATAAGCAAGTGGTTATAAAATATTCATTGTTGTCGGAGAATATTCGTTTGGTCTTGGAATATTCTTACTATCTTGAATATTCGCATTGACAAAATGAGCCTTGTGTGGGCCCCATAACGGAAAGCTATTGGATGAAGAAAACGACAAGTATAAGTTCTTTTATAAATAACGGCGTAGTTGTTACTGTTAATACTGTTGGAATAATCGGTGGTTAAAATACAATAATCGCGCGTTGTTTCACAAGAAGACACTACCTATATTGCACCAATTATTGATTCTTACGTAAGAAGGCACTACTCAATAATTGTTACAGTAATTACTGTTCAATATTTTATTTTATTAATTCAATAATTGCTACGTTGATATTTTATATTATTGTTGTTTCAATAATTGTCACTACACAGTATTTTTCATTATCAGATCAATAATTCATATTATTTGAATAATATTATTTGATATCATTATTGGCAATGTCCAGAAAGTTCTGTCTAAGGAGAGGCTTGGTCACCTAATTGCAAGCGCCAAGAAGGAGAAATCCTTATTGAAAGCCCCTCTTTCCTGGGGAATGGCCCGTCATTGTCGATTTTGATTCGTAATATTATTTGTGAATAATTAATTATTAATTTATATGATAAGGAAAATATTCATTTTATGTGGATATAGATGGAGAAAATTTTTAATGTGACAATTGTTGAAAATTGATTTTTTATCTTTTAATAAAATAATTCATTTAAATATATTATTATATTATAATAATATAATAATGGTGATATTTTACAATGAATGTGTGATATATGAATAAATGAGGAGGAAGAGTTTGTTTGTTACAAAAAATATTTAACACATGTTTTGTGTGTTGGTGGACCCTATTTTTTACTGAAATTTGATTATAGCCTGCAAAATCGTCCGTATGTGGATTTCGGTCAATTTCTGTTTGGAATTTAGAAAAACTTTCTTCTGCAAAGTTGTAGAGAATTAAATTTCCTATGAAATGGACATAAGATTTGAATTTTTTTGATAAAAGGCTATATATTATGAATTATTGAAGTTCTGAAATATTGGGTCTGAATATATTTTGTTGCATTAAATGATAAAAACATGTTTTTCATTTTGGAGGGCCCCACATGAGTGGTAAATATGCTGAATTCAAATTTCAAGAGGTGGGCGTGAATTTTTTTAATAAATATTATTATAAATAGGGTGCTTAGGTTAGAATTGAAAATCACACCAAAAACTGAAGTTTTCTCTCTTTATATTATCGAGCGTATTTTTGTGAGTATTTAGATATCTTGAGTGTTGCTATACGGTGCAAGTTTCCTTCAGCGTTAAATCTGATATTCCAGACAGAAGTACTATTCTTTTGAGGTAAGGGATGTTATTTTTTTTATAAATGATATTATTTTTTTCAATATCATTATGCCGGAATATTGGTAAGATTTTTTTTGTGAAATTCTTATCTTTTCATGTCGGGATTACTATTCACGAGTTATTATTCATGGGTTACTATTCACGAGTTACTATTCATGAGTTACTATTCACGAGTTTCTATTCACGAGTACTATTCATGAAGCATGATGATTTTTCTTGTGGAATTTCTACCTTTTAGTGTCGAAGTTACTATTCACGTATACGGCACTATTCACGTATTTGACTCTATTCACGAATACGACACTATTCATAGAAAAATTAAATTTTCTTTTCTGTGTCCAAGATTGTCTGTTATGGTTCTTATCTTTGATTGGATCTATGTTTTGATCTTCATTTTTGAATTCTGCTCCCCAATAGTTTATTATGGAGTATTTTTTTTAACTTGGATTGTCTCCAAAAGTACTAATCCTTAATATTTGTTCTTTTGTCTCATTGGATTCGCTTTTTTAAAATATTTTTCATCATCATCCGCCTAAATGATGATATTAACCGAATATATTTGGCCCAGAAAGTGCGATGATGAATGATTTCTTGATGAATATCTTTGGCCCGTAGTGCAAAGATGAACAGGTGTTGAGATGAACATGACCGACTGATTAATATCTTTGTCCTGTAGTGCAAAGATGACTATTTGATTCAAGACGTATATTGATTGATGTTACAGGGATAAAATATCGATGATGGACTTTTAAATTCATAGATGATAATAGATTTCATTCTCTACTTAACTCTTCTAATGAATTGTTATTTTCACTGTGAATATTGATCTGAAACTTGTTGTCTATTATATTCTGTGACGCCCCCAAAATTAGGTATACGTCACCCATCTTGGGTCGCCACTTACATGGTACATAAATTCAAATACAACTTACTAACCTAACTGTCGTGTACAATACGACATAAACTGTGAGTTTGAATACAAATATTGTCTACTAGATATTATACAAACTCAAAAGGAGTCCTCATTACAACTATTATCACACTATTTCACGTAATAGTGAGGACTACTAATGCTATCCTCCTCGACCATTACTTCGCTCCCCGACTCGTCTCAAAATATGTTCTCATTTCCTCAAGAGAATAAAGAAAGAAAGGGTGAGCTCAACTAGCCCAAAGAAGAAATATTATGACTAAGATAATGCGTAATAAATTATCATTAGCCTTCAACAAAGTTAAACCGATAAAATACAATGTATAACCAGTTTAATCTGCAGCCGGAATAAGCAATCCATTAAAAGAGTCAAGTAGAGAATAAAGTCTACTATCTTTTAGGTTTTAAAAGGTTTTCATCAATTTTTATCACCGAGACTCAAACTTTAATAAATAAACCACCACATCTAATTATCCCCTGCACTACTGGCCAAGGATTTTCATCAAATTATCAATGGTCATGACTATACCGAATCACCCCGGTCATAATCATACCAAAACTATCCATCACCGCATTACAGTGCCACCGAGGACTTTTGTCACATCATTTATATCAAGTCATGATTATACCGAATGATCTCTCGGTCATAATCATACTAAGTTCATCTATGCACGTAAGCCAAAGATAACATAATATAACATGAGGATGATGACAATGACATAATAATTCAATAAAACAAGTTCAAGAATTATTTAATCCATGAATTATTAACGCCCAAATTGTCAACATAATATTTGCTTTCAGAGTAAAATTCAAGAATGATCGTAAGAATATTTCCATGAAAGATATCGATGAAACGCAAATATCAAGGATATTCTACTAATTTCATGGAGTATAGAAGTCAAAGTTTTAACCAACCGGGTATAATAAAGAATGGAATAACAAAAGAAATCACCATGCATGCGGTACTTGACGATGTATGTTTATTCCAATGTAATAATAATAATCTTAACCAGTCGTGAAATTCACACCGGCGACAGATGTTCCAACAAAATAATAAAGATGGAACCATCCTGTAAAACACACGATAGGATATTCCAACAGTAATGATAAAGATTTTAACCAGTCCTGTAAAACACATGCATGTGATGTTCCAACAGTATAATAATAAAAAAGATTTAACCAGTCCTGTAAAACACACGCATGTGATGTTCCAATGTAATAATAGAAGAATGTCACCAAGTATAGGGTAAATCACAGATACAAAAGTTATTCCAACAGTAATAATAAGCAATGGAATAACATAAGGATTTCACCAAGTATAGGGTATGCCACGATACAAAGTTATGTATAGGGTATGCCACTTTTACAAAAGTTATTCCAATGTAATAATAATGAATGGAATAATGTAAGTTCTCTTCAAGAAGAAAGAATAACACCCCTCTACCGTAAAAAGAATCAATATAGAAGTAGTGAAGTAGCGTAATACTACTTCTTCTTTTTCTATAATTTTCTCTCTATAGCTTCTCTCTATAATTTCTCTCTCTAGAGTTTCAATGAATTCGTAAGAAAATAATGAAGGAATGAGCTTCTATTTATAGGAAAATGGAATGCATAAGAATTAATCCATGAACGGTCCGATTGATTTACTTTAATCGACGGTTCATATTTAAAGAAAAATCTTTTAAATAAAATATAATATATTCTATTTATATAAAAATTTTTTACTATGCAAACACTATGCAATACTATGCAAAACACTATGCAAAACACTATGCAACACTATGCATAATAAAATATAATATATTCTATTTATAGAATAACTTTAATAAAGTATTCTATTTTATATAAAAGATGTTTCGCTTTTATTACGTTAATAATACGAATAAAACAAAACGTCATTATCGCTATAATAATTCATATTATTAATCGACAATAATGGAATCAAACCGAGTGACTTCTCACATAAGCATCAATAATCAATACCGCGTGCTACTATGCAACCACACGACATCGTACTTTTACTACCGAGTAGTTCAACAAGAACTAACGGTAAAACTTCCGCCGTTATTTCAATAAAATATTTTTGTCGCTTTCAATTCGACAATAATTTCATTAGGGGTCCACCAATGATTGAGCCGTTGTATTTAATATTCCCCGCTAAACCGAATATTCTTCGACCAATCGAATATAATATAACCACTTGCATACTTTGCAAAATTTATAAATACTACCCACAACTATAATATTATCTTAAATTCACACCATAATATTAAAAATTATTTCGACAAAATTTAAATCTTTATTGATAAAATCTGGGTCTCACAATCTCCCTCCTTATGGAATTTCGCCTCGAAATTAGGGTACGCACTGGTATGATAAAGAGATGAGGATACCTTGAATACCTTTATCGCTTAAAAATATTAAATTCATCTTTGAAATCTACCAAAGCTATTCATTAACAATTCATCTTTGCACTACAAAAGCTAAAGATATACAACCAGAAACCAATAATGCCGAGACGCAACCAATAATAGTATCACGACCACGAATTATCCATGCACCAATCGCCAAGGATATTCGTGTTTTCAATTACTACCATGATTATACCGAATAATCCTTGGTCATAATCATACCAAGTCTATCAATGCACTACTACCAAAGATGACTTTTTACCACATCCATGAATTAATATTTCATTCACGAGACTCACCAATAATTAATTCATATCATCGAATCATCCCCGCACTACGTGCCAAGGATATTCATTAGTATCACGACCACAAATTATCCATGCACTACTACCCAAAGATAATTGTGTATTCATTAGTATCATGACCACAAATTATCCAAGCACTACTACCAAAGATAATTGTGTATTCATTAAGATCACGACCACAAATTATCCATGCACTACGACCAAAGATAATCGTGTATTCATTAGTATCACGACCACAAATTATCCATGCACTACTACCAAAGATAATTGCGTATTCATTAGTATCACGACCACAAATTATCCATGCACTACTACGAAAGATAATTGTGTATTCATTAAGATCACGACCACAAATTATCCAAGCACTACTACCAAAGATAATTGTGTATTCATTAAGATCATCACGACCACAAATTATCCATGCACTACTACCAAAGATAATTGTGTATTCATTAAGATCACGACCACAAATTATCCATGCACTACTACCAAAGATAATTGTGTATTCATTAATATCACGACCACAAATTATCCATGCACTACTACGAAGATAATTGTGTATTCATTAGTATCACGACCACAAATTATCCATGCACTACTACCAAAGATAATTGTGTTGTGTTTAATTACTGATTATGATTATACCCTAACAATCCTCGGTCATAATCATACCAAGTCCATCTATGCACCACAAAGCCACGTATGACTTTCAACATAATATAAGCATGAGGATAATGATATAAAGAATCAATCAAATGAGATAAAGGATAAATATTAAACATTTATAATATAATTTATCCAGATTCAAGAATATCCCCATGTTTTCAATCACTTAATAATCTCATAATCTAATATCATTAATATTATAACAATATTTTAATCACTTCTTAAATTTATAAACAATTTATCTTAATTGTTTACGCTTTTACCATATAATGCATTTAATCATTCAAAATGTCATACTCATAAGATATCATCACCAATTATCAAATCCTCATCCAAAAATATGCATATACTCTATATAGGATTCTCTAGCCATAAAATCCTATTTTCAACTTTGTTACTTCACATAACATCTTTAACTCATATGTTCAGTAATTAAACTATTTTCATGAAAAATACCAAATCAGTCCCAAAAATATTTCTTTTCTGGGATTTAGCATAATATAGTCCCATAATGAAAATATATTTTCTCTAATTTTTAAAATTCATTTACTATTTTTCAAAAATCAATTTCTAATTAATTCCTTAAGAAATTAGCTACCTCAAGTTTAACTCCAAAATTCCCAAATCTTGGCAGGATCTTACACATGTTAACGTGAGCTTCTAGTTTAAATTTCATGGTCATTGGAGTTATAGAACTCCTTATAGCGTTTTCGTCATTTAAAAACCTAAATATTGAAATAGTCATAACTTGCTCATTTTAAGTCGAATGAGCTTATTTTTGGACAGAAGGTACTTTATACCATATACCTTCATGTCCCAAAAAGGCCAGAATTTTTCTCATAATTTAAGTGGCCAAAACAGTCCCTTAAAGTTTCTGGCAGTAGCATTTTTTCAAAATTTACAGCTTTGGCCTCCTTTGCTAAAATCAGTCCACACAAAAATCTACAACACCTTTTCCAGTAATTCCACTTGGATTAGTTAGGTAACTCATAGATCTAACTCTAGGACTTGACCACACTCAAAAATTCAAAATATAATAGGAGATATGGTCAATTGAATTTCATGTTACGCTTTTCACCAAAATCTGATTTTCAACTCTTTGTGATTTCTAAGAAACTTTCATGTTTTTACATACTAACCAACATAACTCATCATAAAACTTACTAATACCACGAATACCCATGATTTTCATTATTCCAATGCTTTTATTATGACTTTCATCATAAACCACGTAAACTGTTCATTTTAGTTGAAGAAATATTTGAGGGTTTAAGAAATGGGTTTTTGTCCTGGGGTCAATACAAAATTTGATTTTACGTTCTAGGGTAGGCTAGGAAGTCTTCAAGAATACGCCAAGAAATTTATTAATGATAGAAATATCATTCAAAATCATACTCTCGTCCCAAGACTTGATAGACGTCGATTAATACCAACTGTGACTTCTATCCCTTAACCTCGATAGCACCTCACAATGATACCTATCAACTTGCCATCTTCATTCACGACGTCGCCTCCTACGTAAAGTCCGGCTTTGCATTTCCACACAAGGAAGTCAACAACGAAAGGATCGGGCTCTTTACTTATGGCTTGATATAACAAAGGATTAACTTTAGGATTTGGTTACTTTGAATTAGTATAACAGTTGGTTAGAATATGAAAGCTAACAACCTTACAAAAAGAATAATGAGTAGTTAATCAATCGCTTTCAAAAATTACCTCAAAGGCAAGTATTTTCAAAGAGATAAGATCGACAGTAACGTGAAAGTGTTTATTTGAAACAACAAGATTAATAAACAAAGTGGAGGTAACGAAGGTTTCTCCCAACGGTTTCAATAGATAAATCAAAGTCTAATTTCTCCTGAGTCAAATTTAAACGCTGAACGCAAGCAAGAGAGATAAAATAATAGGTAGAACCGGATCGAATACGATATAGACTTCGCAAGAGCTTATGATTAACTTACCCGTGATAATTTTATTCAGTTTCCTCGTCACGAGAAAAAAACGCCTCTTAAACTACAGGCTTTGGCTTGTCTCGGGACATCCTTTCGCATCACTATCTCAACTTGACTTTGACTTCACCATACGACAAAATCGAGCTAAGTGACCTTCTCTTCCACAATTATAACATGCTTTGACGGCATGGCGCATTCGAACTAATGTGTCCCTCTCCTCCGCATTTGAAGCATACAATAGGTGGTCCTTCTCCTTCCTTAACAACAAAATTTGGTCAGGTCGACATCTTTCCATCATTGTTGAATCTCCTTTTCTTGAAATGTCCATTCTTATTATTTTGGCCCCGATTACCACCAAGTGGTTACCATATCCGGCCCGCTGATTCCCTCCACGCTTGTTGTCACCGCTTGATGACTACTCTCGCTAGTATTATAATTTTGTCTTTTGCTTCTTTTTAGTTATATTGACTCGTTATCGCGCTCCACTAATCGAGCCCTATTTACAACATCCTAATAAAAAAACAGCTTTTTATGAGAAATAAGATGTTGACGTATCTCCGCTTCAAACCTCTTAAAAACATTCGCGCCATTCTCTCTTCATTATCCACCAAGTGGGACGAAACCGTGATAACTCCGCAAATTTTGCCTCGTATCATGATTACACTGGCCATATTGTTTTGTTCCAACTTGATAAACTCCACCTCCTTCATGTGGCGAATACTTTCAAAGAAAGTATTTGTCGCTGAATGCGACTCTGGAACTTCTCCCAAGATATCTTCAAGACAACAGAGTTGAGTACGCTTTTACCGATTCCCACCAAGAATCCGCCTCTCCGCCAAGAACATAAAGGCGTAAAGGAACCTTTGCTCCTCGAGCATCCCAAGACATCAAATATCTTGGTAATCTGCTTTTATCCATGCTTCCGCCGTAAGTGGTTTTGGCTCCCTTAAACTCCTATGTGGTCCCAGCTCCTTGAATTGTTTAGCGGTGACCGCCCGAGAGTTTTCCGTGTTTCCACCCACGTTTTGGATGTGAGTCGCTTTACCGATGTTGCATGAATTCTAAAACCTTTTAAACGTCTCATCGTTAATCAATTGATCGATATTGTTGTTTACAGGAGGATTATCGCCATCCTGTTGCACATTGTCCTGATTATTGATCTGTGGAGAATCAACAGTCTCTTGTGCTCCATTGCTATTCTCAACATTCTCGGATGCCATTTTCAAACACTGCCACAAAATAAGGGTTAATTGACATATCAACATATTATCACTATACTCCTCACCGACCAATCAAATACCAAATAAACTTAGGTAGGTCATACTAGCGAAGGTATTCCCGCCTCCCCTCCTAGTACTATTCTCACATCTTAGCCAGGATCATATCCCTAAGCTCGATACCAACCGTGACGCCCCAAAATTAGGTATACGCCACCCATCTTGGGTCGCCACTTACATGGTACATAAATTCAAATACAACTTACTAACCTAACTGTCAGGTATATAATACGACATAAACCGTGAGTTTGAATACAAATATTGTCTACTAGATATTATACAAACTCAAAAGGAGTCCTCATTACAACTATTATCACACTATTTCACGTAATAGTGAGGACTACTAATGCTATCCTCTCGACCATTACTTCGCTCCCCGACTCGTCCCAAATATATGTTCTCATTTCCTCAAGAGAACAAAGAAAGAAAGGGTGAGCTCAACTAGCCCAAGAAGAAATATTATGACTAAGATAATGCGTAATAAATTATCATTAGCCTTCAACAAAGGTTAAAACCGATAAAATACAATAGACAACCAGCTTTAATCTGCAATGAATAAGCAATCCATTAAAAGAGTCAAGTAGAGAATAAAGTCTACTATCTTTTAGGTTTTAAAAGGTTTTCATCAATTTTTATCATTGAGACTCAACTTTTAATAAATAAACCACCACATCTAATTATCCCCGCACTACTTGGCCAAGGATTTTCATCAAATTATCAATGGTCATGACTATACCGAATCACCCCGGGTCATAATCATACCAAAAACTATCCATCACCGCATTACAAAGCCACCGAGGACTTTTGTCACATCATTTATATCAAGTCATGATTATACCGAATGATCTCTCGTCATAATCATACTAAGTTCATCTATGCACGTAAGCCAAAGATAACATAATATAACATGAGGATGATGACAATGACATAATAATTCAATAAAACAAGTTCAAGAATTATTTAATCCATGAATTATTAACGCCCAAATTGTCAACATAATAATCGTTTCGTAGAGTAAAATTCAAGAATGATCGTAAGAATATTTCCATGAAAAGATATCGGATGAAACGCAAATATCAAGGATATTCTACTAATTTCATGGAGTATAGAAGTCAAAGTTTTAACCAACCGGGTATAATAAAGAATGGAATAACAAAAGAAATCACCATGCATGCGGATTTCAGATGTATGTGTTATTCCAATGTAATAATAATAACGGAACCAAAGTCGTGAAATTCACACCGATGTGATGTTCCAATGTAATAATAAAGATGGAACCAGCATCCGTGTAAAACACACAGATAGGATATTCCAACGTAATGATAAAGATTTTAACCAGTCCTGTAAAACACACGCATGTGATGTTCCAATGTAATAATAATAAAGATTTTAACCAGTCCCAGTGTAAAACACATGCATGTGATGATGTTCCAATGTAATAATAGAAGAATGTCACCAAGTATAGGTAAATCATGATGACACAGTTATTCCAATGTAATAATAAGCAATGGAATAACATAAGGATTTCACCAAGTATAGGTATGCCATGATACAAAGTTATGTATAGGGTATGCCACTTTTACAAAGTTATTCCAATGTAATAATAAAGAATGGAATAATGTAAGTTCTCTTCAAGAAGAAAGAATAACACCCTTACCGTAAAAAGAACCTAATATAGAAGTAGTGAAGTAGCGTATACTCTTCTTCTTTCTATAATTTTCTCTATATAGCTTCTCTCTATAATTTCTCTCTCTAGAGTTTCAATGAATTCGTAAGAAAATAATGAAGGAATGAGCTTCTATTTATAGGAAAATGGAATGCATAAGAATTAATCCATGAACGGTCCAGATTGATTTACTTTTTAATCTGACGGTCCATATTTAAAGAAAAATCTTTAAATAAAATATAATATATTCTATTTATATAAAAACATTTTACTATGCAAACACTATGCAATACTATGCAAAACACTATGCAAAACACTATGCAACACTATGCATAATAAAATATAATATATTCTATTTATGTAATAACTTTAATAAAGTATTCTATTTTATATAAAGATGTTTCGCTTTTATTACGTTAATAATACTAATAAAACAAAACGTCCATTATCGCTATAATAATTCATATTATTAATCGACAATAATGGAATCAAACCGAGTGACTTCTCACATAAGCATCAATAATCAATACCGCAAAGCTACTATGCAACCACACGACATCGTACTTTTACTACCGAGTAGTTCAACAAGAACTAAACCAGAAAAACTTCCGCCGTTATTTCAATAAAATATTTTTGTCGCTTTCAATTCGACAATAATTACATTGCTAGGGTCCACCAATGATTGAGTCATTGTATTTAATATTCCCTCGCTAAACCTAATATTCTTCTCACCAATCGAATATAATATAACCACTTGCATACTTTGCAAAATTTATAAATACTACCCACAACTATAATATTATCTTAAATTCACACCATAATATTAAAAAATTATTTTGACAAAATTTAAATCTTTATTGATAAAATCTGGGGTCTCACATATTCTATCAAATTTTTCCCTGTTGAGGACTAACGATAATTTGTTCTATATTATCTTAGTCATAATGTTCTTTACTAGGCTAGTTGAGCTCACCCTTTTCCTTTTTGTTCCATTTTTTCTTCTCAGGAGGCGAGATTATAGCGGGAACTAGTCGGGGTTTGGAATGATGGTTCAAGATAGTTATTTTAGTAGTCCTCACTATTTTGTAAAATAGTGTATCAATAATTGTAATGAGAACTTATTTGAGTGTGGATATTTTCTAGAAGACAATATTTGTATTTAAACTCACAGTATATGTGTTGTCGTATTTTGCACGACAATTATGTTAATGAAGTTGTAGTTGTTTTTGTACCATGTATTTGGCGACTCAGAATAGGTTGGGTGGATTGGACCCAATTTGGGGGCATCATAGATTACTCGGAGTGGTTCTTAAACATAGTGTTTGTATAAAAGAAGAACGGGAAGTGGCAGGTTTGCAATAACTACACGAACCTGAACAAAGCGTGTCCGAAGGACTTAAATTCTATCCACTCCCAAATATCGACCAACTCATCGATGCCACTTCGGGATTTGCATTGCTTAGTTTCATGGATGATTTTTTGGGGTATCATCATATTTCAATGCATAAAGATGATATTTCGAAGATAGCCTTCATCACTTATCGGGCGATTTATGCTCATAAGAAGATGACATTCGGATTGTTGAACTATGTGTTTTCAAGGCATTTGGGTCGGAGCTTGGAGGTGTATATGGACAACATTATTGTCAAAATCATATCAGTTTAGGGTCATCTAGACGATTTAGAGGACTACTTTCAGACCGTCAGGCACTACAAACTTAGGTTAAATCCGACGAAGTGCACCTTCGGACTTGGAGCAAGAAATTTTTAGGTTATCTAATCAAAAAGAGGGGAATTGAGGCAAACCCAGAAAATATTAGAGCTATATTAGATATAAAGTCTCCACAATCTTATAAGGATGCTCAGCGGTTGACCGGTCGAATAGCAGCTTTGAGAAGATTCATGTCCAAGTCAGCTGAAAGGTGTTTGCCCTTCTTCAATACATTGAAAGGGTCAAAGAATGAGAAGACCTTCCCGTGGACTTCGAAATGTGAAGATGTTTTTCACGAGATTAAAAGGTATATGTCTTCGGCTCCTTTGTTGATAAAACCAGTTCCTTTCGTACCATTATATCTATATTTAGCGATAAGTTCATTACCAGTCAAAGTTGTGTTAGTTCGAGAGATTGGGGGTACACATCATCCAGTTTATTATGTGAATCATACCCTTTGGGATGCAGAAATGAGGTATACGAATCTTGAGAAATTTTTATATGCCCTAATAATAGCCAGTCAAAAACTTAGGCAATACTTCCAAGGTCGGTTGGTTGTGGTGTACACTGATTTACCCTTAATGAAAGTTTTGAGTAAGCCAGATGCCTCGGGTTGGCTTATTATATGGGCGATGGATTTGACACAATTTATTTTGGAATACCATCCTCGAACAGCAATAAAAGGTCAGGCCTTGGCCGACTTCGTGGTGGAATGCTCGTTTTCTGAATTGGATAACAGTGTTGACTAGACAGAAGCGATAGTTCAGACGGTCACAGATGTTCAGCCGATTCAAACCTCTTGGACGTTGTATGCAGATGGATCTTCAACTTTGGATGTCAGCGGAGCAGAGGGTTATTTTAACAAGTCCAGAAGGCTTTAAGGTATAACTAGCCATTCGGTTCGGATTCAAAGCCACAAATAATGAGGAAGATTATGAGGAAATTTTAGCAGCTCTTCGGCTAGCGAAGAGTCAACATGAGTATAACATAAAACATAACTAGGAATTAAGTTTATCCATAATTCCTGTATAATTGTATATTGGTAATGTTTTGATTGGTATTATATTGGTAATTTATATGGGTCTGAATTTTTTACTACTTTAATTTGCATTCAATCGTTATTGTTTTGGTCTTATTGTATTGAAAATTTGTATATTTCTCTTGGTTTGTGTCTTGGGTGCCTAGAAATGTCCATATATACATGACGTTGTGCATGTGGCTAGTCTATATTGTAGGGGAGACTCTGGCGATTTTTTTTTAAGTATTATATGTATAAGTTTGAAAAATGTTCATAAGTATTATAACTTAGATGTAAATTGCTTTAATATATCTACTTATCGTTGATGTGAATTGTTGTATATTATAGTGATTTTTCAGATAATAAGATCATCAAGTGCATATCACAGCTGTGTTTATAGAATTGGCCTACACCTGTGATTACGTAGCCGAGCACACCTATCGCCCACAAGGATGTTGTTTGAAATTTGAATTTCGTGTATGTTTTTTTAATTATGACGATAATATAATATTCAAAGGATAATTGTTTAGTAATGTTATTATTGTTGTTTTATTTGCGTAAACTTGGTATAGATGGGAGGACGCTTGCAGCTTCAATGATACGAGACATTATTCTCAGTAAGTGCGCTGGTCCGCACTAAAGACAATTTGAACAAAGAAAGACAAAAGCCCTTCACAATGCCAAGATCGACCATCCGGGCCGGGGAGAGGATTACATGCACGAAAGCATAGCCCCAGTGGTGCACCCAAATCCATATAAATTTGAGATGTGTGCCCAATGGAGAGCCGAGAGCTAAGTGAAAACACGAAAGACCGCCGCCACTAATGATCCTCTAAAAAAACCCGATGGCAAAAAAGCTAAAGGAACATAGAAGAGGCGGCGAGATTTCACAGATTCTGAGATATCACTTGCCAGTGCATGATTTACAAGTTTTAATATGTTTACAATCATGAATTATATAAAATATCACATTTTTACTTAGTAATATTATGCTATTTTTTGTATAGGAATCTCAGTCTCAAGGTCAGCCTATCCATTGGCTGGATGTGTACGTGGCCACTCGTGATGGTCTACCCGATGCTATCGAGATAGCGGTAATAAGTTTTAACAATTTGATCTTGTTTATCAATGCTTACAAAAAAAAAATTTAACTATTTAATCGTTAACATAATGACAGGATACTTATAAGCGTTTATTGAATGAGCGTTATCCTGAAGGCACTCCACGTCCGCCTATTGATCAAGAGTTGTGGGAGAGGGCGTCTATTGTGAAGAAGAACTACATTAAGGGTCAAGGACAATGACGACACCCATCCTTCAGTGGCTTAGACTGCTCTTCTACCCAGTCTTCACAGTCATCGAGCCATCCAGTTGTTCATACTCCGGCTGACTGTGTGAGAGCTATATGTCAAGATCGAGATCTTCTGAAGATACTGGGCGAGCATCTGGGGGCTCTGAGTCCTGAGGAGTTAGCTGAAGCAGTAGTGGCAGCAGTAGTAGTACAGCATGGGGATGACGACGAGGTATAAAATTAATTTATTGTATGTATTGTCGTAATATATACCAGTATCAACATAGTTACTATATTTGTAACTTGTTTTATTATTTTGTTAATTACAAGGTGATCAAGGAGGCGATGATGCTTGACGTACCTATTTTAGATCAGTTTTGTAGTTATAGTATAAGCTTGTACTTATATATTCATTCTTTGGATGTTTGTATGTTACTTAAACAAGTTTTGAAATGTTATTATATTTATTCAAATCATATTGGTTTTTAAAGGTTTATATACTAGTTTGGTGTATGTGTTGGTGGATGATGGATGTTTATATTGTTGTGTATACTGTTTATCTTATTGTGTATGTGTGTTGGGATAAAGCAGGTACAAAATAGGTACAGGTTTTTGGGAATTCTGCAAAACAGCAAAAATTTGGTTTTTATTTTTTTCCATATCAGCGACCGCATGCGGTCGCTGATAGTTATTTGCAACGGCTAAACAATTGAGGGTATCAGCAACCGCCTGCGGTGGCTGATAGTGGTCACTGCCACGTGGACCACGTCAGCTTTGGCCCGAACCATGCTGACTCAGCTTAGCGACCAGATTTGTCATTTCGGTTGCTCATATCGGTCACAGATATATTGGTCGCTAATAGTGGTCGCTGATGTGCATCCCAGGGACCAGATTTTTATGGCGTCTATCGTGATCGCATTCGATCGTGATAGTTATCTCATGATCGAGTCTGTCGTTGATAAAGCGATCGATAGACCTTTTTCTTGTAGTGGAAGAAAAACGATAGGAAAATGAAAACTAAAAAGTGACAATGAAATTTTTAGCAATCCATTACAGATTACACTCAAGTATGAAAATATAGATTTGTATTTTATTGAGAGGGGTTTTTCTATTTTTAATTTTATTTTTGTTTTCCTACTTTGTTTCCCTTCCTTTTTTCTTTGCAATTTCCTAAAATATAGCTTCTGTTATACCCTTTTATTTAAATCCAAATTCTTGGGAATTTGATTATTATACAACTTATGTACATGTGTGCTTGGCAAAACAGCTTTGAAAAATTGTATGCAGACATAAAATTACTTTTTATGTAATAACTAATAATGATTGTTACATGTTGTTATATGTTGGTATATCCCCAGCTATTAGTTACAAGTTATGTTTAGTATTTATGTTTCTTATACCATGTCTCTGGTAAACTTACATCTGCATCAAAGTCAAAAGAGTGCAGATAGTTCAAAATACAAAGATCTTAATTTGAATTTGTCGTATGCTTAGTTGTGGTTGGTTTAGTATTTGAAGTGCCATCAGCCATGACATGATATTTACACATGGTGCTAATGCTCAAAGTAACACACTTTTCCATACCACATTGCTTGAAGCTTATTGTGCTATTACTGCTACTCTTTTGTTGCATTGTAGAATGAGCTTGTATCTAAGGACCAAATTCTTACTCTTCTTACTTGGGTGGAAATTTAAATAAAACGTGATGCAGCTGTCTGTTGTGGAATTTGCCCATGACACCTGACTCTGAATTATTATATCTGGAGCTTCTTTCTAGTGGTTGAAAGGAATGTTGGGCTTCCTAATTTCCTTGCTCAGAGATTTTAAGAGCAAGACTATTTCTTCATCTTTGGGGATTGGAACGTAATTCCATGAAGAATGTTGTAATTGTCCTTATAATTCAATAAAACTCCAACTAGGAAGTTTTTTCGTGCCTAGGGACCTCATCTCGATCTATGCCTCACCCACACCATCCCATCTAGTCATTGAAGCATAGTTATGCGCCATGATTGCATATAGTTTCTAGCATCGGCGGGCTTTAACATGCAAATATCTTCAAAGAATAATTTCACCAAGTTATGCGACACCATTGCAACGACAAGATTCAAGTAGTATGCCTAAAATATTAACTATTGGTTCTCGCAAAACATTTTCTTGTAGAAGTCGTATGCATCTTCTACCCTCAAGAGCTCTACAAAGGAGATCGACAATGCAAGCACAATGTTCAACTTTTGTCTCAATCCGAAAATCATTTGTCATATCATGGAACAAGCTCGGACCATAGTCAACGAGCCCATTGTGACTATAAGCGTAAAGAAACAGATAAAAAAATTACATGGTTCGGTTTGAGCCCAGCTTTGAGAAACTCTACATACATCTCCAAAGATGTCTCCCCTTTGACATGATTGCCATATCCAGCAATAATTGTGCTCCAAGAGACCAAATCATGCTGTAACATTCTGTCAAAACACTTTCTTGCATTGTTTAAGTTACCACATTTGGAGTACATATCTACCAAAGTTGTGTCAACCAAGATGCATGATCCAAGGCAACTCTAAATGATAAAGCTATGGATCTACTTTCCCTGATGGTATGCCCCAATGGAAGCACAAGCTTGGAGAAGAGAGACAACAGTTATTGAATCTAGTCTTTCAAGGGCTATCCTCATTTCATTAAATAAACACATAGCCTTGCATAAATGTCTAATTTGTGCATGCCCAGAAATAATAACATTCCAAGAAACAACGTCACTTTTGTCCATCATATTGAAAAGTATACAACTTTGCTCCAGATGACCACACTACGAATACATAGTTACAAGGGAGTTCTGAGTAGGAATATCTGTAGGCTGATGCAGACAATCACTGATAGGTGAAAACTATGGTTTACTCAACACTACTACCTTTGTACCAAATCCATATTACTACAGGTGATTAAAAAAATTTCAGTCAATGCTTAATGAAAAAAAGAAGTATAAACTTGTGAATTCCTTTTGTGGAATTGAAAAAAAGAGTTTGCTGACTAGAGAACAATCATTGTAGATATGTTCATCCTGGTAAATCACTTCTCTTCTTCTGTCTTCATTCTTATTTTAGGCTCTTTGGTTGAAACTCCACTCAACTAGTCACTTTTTGTAAATACATAGATTGAATAAATGTATAAAGTATAAATAGCTCTTGTAAATTGGAAATAAAGAGAGGGGGATGTGTATGTTCGAGATTGGATAAATGTAATGATGTTAATAGAAATTGTATCATATTATAATTAATATTGTAAATTTATCATTGTAATATTTGTAAGTGTAACACATGAATTTTTATATATAAATGAAATTGAAGTTTCTCTAAGTTTTTATTTTATGTCTCATTTTGATGTGATCCATCTCAGACTCAAGCTCGAGTAGAAAGGCTCGCGAGTTACTCGTTGTGAAAATGAGTCAAGTAACTCCGAGCCGAGTAGAATTGAGTAATTTATTGAGTCGAACTTGAGCAGTCTTAGAAATTATCAGTTCGAATTCGAGTCGAATCTGAACACAAATTTTTTGATCCGAGTCGAGCTTGAACATTAGGGTGTTCGGATCGACTCGGGCTCAATTTCACCCCTACTTGTATTATTGTCTACAAATAATCAAAACTCACTGCCTCGGCTCGAGTACCTACAGGCCTTGCTACTTATTCCAAACCTTAACACCTTGCAGCAGCTAGCTATTCACCGTCTGAAAACTTAGAAGGCCATACGTTACAACTTCACCAGTACACAGGTAGAAACTGCAGCAGCTTCCCCTGTTATAGTTCAAACACCTATTCTTTCCCCAATTTCTACAGCAATTCGCAAAACTCAACAACTAGAATTGTGTAGTAACAACAATAAGCATGAAATTCATAATTCTAACAACATAAACATTTTATATAATTAACTTTTAAGGATCAAAATCACATTTTTTCCACTTTCTTCATAGTTTAACACCTTTAGCGAATTCGATTACCAAAACTTCATTTCTTAACAAATTAACACGATTCAAATTATGTTATTTTCTTTTCTTGACATATTAACACAATCTAACATCAATTTACAGATTATATCAAGTATTGGACATCAAAATTTGGACTTACACAAGCCATTTACATAAATATAACTCTGTTATTCTAACTTTCTTCTTGCAACCCAATTTTATGTATTTGATTACCAACAATTGTGTATATATTGACAATAACATATTATAAAATCAGGCATACATGTTTATATCTCAATTCAACATGACTTATCAATTTACAGAAAATAATCTCTGAAAACCCAAAATATGGAAATTAGGAGTAAAGTATACCTTTAATCCTTCATTATATGCTAGTAAAAGATGGTGACAAGGTTTAGAAATCCCTCTCCTTCCTCTTGACAATCTCAGAGAATTCAAAATCATTGTGTTTCTCTCTCTTCCTCTCCAAACTCTCTGTTCTTAGTTAGCCTTAGAAAAATAGAATGCGTAGATATAAATTGAAGGCTTCCCACGTTCATCGGGTAACAAACCCAACAGTCTGCGTCAGTTAGAGTAAGCCAAAGGCCACAAGGCCTTGTTTGGCTATACACAAATTCCCCATTCTAGTTTATTATAATAATATTTATATTATATGATTCCATGTGTCACACATTAATTTAGTTTATTTATATAACTTACAATAATAATTATAACAATTATAATTTCCATTATAATTATACTTTATACTTAATAAATCGTTAAATATCTAATTTAATTATTAAATTAGACTAGAACATCATTTTATTTAATTTAATTATTTTCTTAAATATCAAACAATTCATTTAATTTAATTAAATCTTTAAATAATAAAATTACCATTAATCAATTTAATTATCATTAATCAATTTAGTTACTAAATTCTTGCACCATAATTTCCTCAATTATTTATTTTTCTCAATAAATAAATTATTTAAAATATTTATTTAATTCAATAAATATTTAAATTAATTACAAAATTTCTAGATCGTTACATCCTTCCCTCCTTAAAAGGATTCTGTCCCCAGAATCACGACTCAATAAATTTATTCGTTAGAGTGGATGTCCATAAGCCTTGTCAAGCTAAAAACCTAGCACGAGGTGGTTGACTATAAGCCTTGTCAAGCTTAATTTAGCAAGAGGTGTCATGATTGTTAAAACATAAGACTTAGGGGCTAAGTCTTGAGTTGTCTATAAATAAGACCTTCCTCCTTCACTTAGAACTCGCCAATTCACCAAAACTAATAGGGGAAACTCTAGCAAATTGGAGAGAAAAGAGGAAGAGTTAGCCGAATCAAGAGGGAAAAGATGAAGATCTAGATCAAGGGGTGATTAAAGCCAAGAAGAAGAAGAAGAACGCTTAAGGCAAGTCTTCTAGTTCCTATTTGCTATATGAACTTGACATGATTATATGATTTATCTACTATGTCGTTGAAGTATGAAAGTCAACTTATGACTTAAACGGATTGAGTTTTGGTACTCAATCTTGACATGATATGTGATATGCTAAATCTTATCTTTCGAGATTATAGTGCATGTTTAGTATGATTATGAACTGAGCATGAAAGTATGTGTTATATGATGCATGAAAACTATTAGATTTACTGAGCTATCGAGCTCAATCTTGCAAAAATAATTTTTTATAGGTTAATGACATATTGAGATATTACTTCATATACGGATGATGAGGATTGAACGATATGCGAAAGAACAATAATTTCTTTGATTTAGAAGTTGGTAGTTTTGACATATATAGGTTGGCAATTATGTACAATCGAAGATATTCAATAAATAAGAAAATGTTTGTTTTGAAATGAGATGTATTATGGTGAATGTTTGTATGTAGAACTATACAGGTAGAACAACAATATATATAATGATAAGAATTGGTACGTGAACTTTCATAGTTCACTTACTATGCTAATACAGGAGATCATAAAGGTTGTGAATCAGGGAACACAAGAAAAAAGAAAGAAAATTTCTATTTATCTGCATTTTTAGCCGATATTACATCTAATCTTGATGTAAGGCTGAGCATAGATAGTATTGAACACACAAGGTCGATACTAATTTTAATCCTAATATTGAGTTAAGTTGGTCCTAATTTTGGGCATTACAAGTGGTATCAAAGCTATGGGTTATAAACCTTAGGTAAGGGTACCCTAGACTATAACCATAAACAAGATAGACTAAAAAGAAATAGAAATGTTAAGTATTTTAGGTTTAAATGATCTTAAAATGATATTGAAATTCATAAAAGAATGCGATAAGGTATTATGCAATGATTCAAAGAAGAATCTTGAAAAGCAAAAGGATTAGGGAACACCTGGCCTAAATTATGACGCCCCCAAAATAGGTATACATCACCTATTCTGAGTCGCCAAATACATGGTACAGAATACAAATACAACTTAATTATACAACAGTCGTATAAAATACGACATAATATAATCTAAGAGTTTTAATAAGAATATTGTCATCTAGACAATATCCACACTCAATGGAGTCCTCATTACATTTATTGTCACACTATTTAACAGAATAGTGAGAACTACTAATGCTATCATCTGGACCGTTACACCGTTCCCCGACTAGTCCCGGCTATGTTCTCATTTCTGAAGAGAACAGTGAAAGAAAGGGTGAGCTCAACTAGCCCAGTAAGAAATATTATGACTAAGATAATGCTGAATAAATTATCGTTAGCCTTTAATAGTATTAAACTGATACAATATAACAACATCAAGCTTAACTACAACGGAACAAGCAATCCATTAAAAGAGTCAAGTAGAGAATAAAATCTACTATCTTTTATGATTTAAAAGGTTTTTCATCACTTTTATCGCTGGGACTCAACTTAATAAATAATCCGCATCATCCCTGCACTACAGCCAAAGATATTCATTAGTATCACAACCACAAATTATCCATGCACTACGGGCCATGGATATTCGTGTATTCATCAATGGTCATGATCATGCCAAGACACATCCCATCAATACACTACAGACCCAATGAGGACTTTTACCACATCATTTGTAACATTACGGTTAAGTGATTATACCGATTAATCCCTAATCATAATCATACCAAGTCCATCTATGCACTACAGCCACGAGATGACTTTCAACATAAAATAAACATGAGGATGATGACAATGATATAAGAATTCAATAAAACAAGTTCAAGAATTAATTTATCCAATAAATTAATAATGTCCAAATTGTCAACATAATACTTCCTTGTAGAGTAAAATTCAAGAATGCTCGTAAGAATATTTCCATGAAAGATCTATGGATGAAGCGCAAATATCAAGGATATTCCACTAATTTCATGGAGTATAGAAGTCAAAACTTTAACCAACCGAGTATAATAAAGAATGGAATAACAAAAGAAATCACCGTGCATGCGATAGACCGCACAGACAAGTTATTCCAATAGAATAATAAATAATGGAACAAGGTCAGAAAAAATTTACAAGCGAGGATATTACAATGTAATAATAAAGAATAGAAAAACAACAAAAATCACCATGCATGCGATAGATCGCATGCATGAGTTATTCCAACGAGTAATAATAATTAATGGAACCGTGTCAAAGCGTAAAACGCACTTGCAAGCGAGGATATTCAAATGTAATAATAAATAACGGAACGATTCATGCGTAAGCAACGCACGCATGGGATGTTCCAATGAATAATAAAGAATGAAATAACAAAAGAATTTCACCATGCATGCGGTACTTTGGCATGAATGATTATTCCAACATAATGATAAAGAATGGAATAATGAAGAATTTCACCAAGTATAGGGTAGCAGCATATATCGCTTATTCCAATGAATAATAAAGAATGGAATAACGAAAGTTCTCTTCATGAATACTGAAATAAATAATACCCTTTACCTTAGAAGAAACCCAATATAGGAGTAGTGAAGTAGCGAGAATATTTTTCTTCTTTCTCTATAGTTTCTCTCTAGAGTTTCAAATGAATTAAGTAAGAAATAATGAAGGAATGAGCTCTATTTATAGGAGAATGGACCTAATAGTAACTAATTCATGAATGGTCCAGATTGATTTACTTTTAAAACGGATGGTCCATATTGATTTACTATCGCAATTATTAATAAAATATTCTAATAAAACAAAATCTTTTAAATAAAATATAATATATTCTATTTATAGTCTAATAAAACAAATAACTTTATAAAAGTATTCTATTTTATATAAAAAGATTTTACTTTGTAAACACTATCTGCAGCCTATATCAAAACACTATGCATAATAAAATATAATATATTCTAATTATTGTCTAATAAAATAAATAACTTTATAGAAGTATTTTGTTTTATATAAAAAGATTTTACTATGCAAAATACTATGCATAATAGAATATAATATATTCTATTTATAGTCTAATAAAACAAATAACTTTATAAAAGTATTTTGTTTTATATAAAAAGCTTTTCTGTTTTATTACATTAATAATACTAATAAAATAAAATTTATATATGTAATATATATATATATAAAAACTTTATTGACTTCATAAAAAGACACCTCAATATATTTAACAACATTTATCATCATTATTATAATTCACAATATTAATCGACCAATTCGTTCCCGGAAAGAGGGGTTTTCCATAAGGATTTCTTCCTATTGTCAGCATGATTAGGTGACCAAACCTCTCCTCGCGTAACTTCTAGACATCGTTAATATTACAAATAATAATATTAATAACTTCGTCGTCTCAATTATTGATTTAATAATATATAAAATATCGACAATAATTGAATCAAATAACGTGAGATACTATGCAAGCAATTCTTTATAGCAATAATTGAAAAAAGCGAGTGACTTCTCACGTAAACATCAGTAATCAATACCGTGTGCTACTATGCAACCACGTGTATTACTGTACTTTTACTACCGAGTAGTTCAACAGTTTTAACGGTAAAACTTCCGTCGTTATTTTCATAAAAAAAAATTTGTCGTTTTCTCAATCCGACAATAATTATGTTGTGGAGTCCACCAATGATTGTGTCGTCGTACGAATATTCCCTGTTAAAACGAATATTCCCCGACCAATCGAATATTATATAACAACTTGCATATTTTTCAAAATTTATAAATATTACCCACAACTATAACATTATACCAAATTCACACCATAATATTAAAAAATATATTTCAAGAAATTTAAATCTTATTCATAAAATCTGGGGGCTCACATAAATTATAGGGAATGATCACTATGTGATCTTATTAAGTCATAAAAAGGGCTAATGATCAATTGAAGAATTTAAAGTTTAGTTGAATGCTATGCAGGAAAGGTACTATGAATAAAACTAAGAAAGAATTATAAAGATTATGGAATACGAATTATAAAAGAAAATTTGTATTAAAGCAAAGAGCATGATAAGAGCATAATATGAACACGATAGGATTGGGTGCGATTTCAATTAAGGACTCATGTGATAGCTAAGTTGTAAAAACTTTTGTATGGGTAGGAGTTTTGTGCTTGGTTTAACAACCACTTATTCTATTACACTGATAATCATTGAAATGTCGGTGTCGCGTTATCGGTATATGTATGGTGAGAAGGTTATTCTTTTCTGATGTCTATATCAGATAGTAGAGAATATAGGACTAGGTGCGAGTTCTTAAAACTCATACTTATGATAAGTTTGTGACTCATAATCATATGGTATGTTTTGAAACCCTAAGTGTGTGGACAGTCCCTGATTAATTCTTAGACTACGTATTAATGGGACAAGTTCTTAAACTCATATTTTTATTACAAGTTCCTAAACACATAATGTGTGGAAATTTTGAGTATTATAGATTTAAAACTGATTAATTTCAATATATTAAGTATTGATGATAATATTGCATGATTAAGCTATGGAGGAAGTTGAAGCTGACGAAGGAAGAAATGGATATTCTCAAATCTTCTAGCTATGCTAGATTTCGAAGTTTGTTGGCATCATGAAAATAATTTCTTTGTTGTTTTAAAGAAATATACACATAAATATTGGGTCAAATTTTTGAACTAATAAGTTTTAAAAGGTTCGATTATCTTTTATGTCTATTCTAATTATTTCGGCTAAACAAAATTTTGAAAATATCAAAATGTATTTTAGTCAACACTACATCATTAATATGATGTAGATGTGACAAATGATGGAGTCATTAATGCATTCTCACCTGGTGTCGAATGTGATTTAAGGATCATCATCCCACTATGGCATGATGTAGGATGACAAAGTCATAAAATGACGGCATTCTCAACGGAGTGTTAAAAACATTGCGGTACTATGAGTCATAAAATGATTTCCATATTTTAAATAAATTAAAGCAGTGTTAAAGCCATTTGAATCAAATAGACACAAATATTTTATTGCTAATATTAAGCTTTTGAATTGTCTGACTAAATATTTAGTATAGATTTCAGAACATCCCTAGGTTGGGGAAAATTTTTATACGCATGATGAATGCGAATGTCGTTCCAGCAAGAATCAACACAGGACATGGTAGGTTGATCACCTATGTGTGTGATGAACGAGACTTTTGTAATTAATTTTTAAATATTTATTGAATTAAATAAATATTTTGTTGATTTATTTATTGAGTTAAATAATCATTTTTGGAATTATGGTAGATTAATTTAATTAAGTGTGTCACATTGATTAAATTAATGTGAAATAATTTTATAGATCAAAGTGAGAATTTAATTGAGATAATTAAATTAAATGAGTTGTTAAATAATTTTAATGTTGTTTTAATTAATTTAATAATTAATTAGAGGTTTATTTATTTGTTATAAATAATAAATAAGAATTTTAATTATGTGATGATGTGATTTAATGGGTAATATTACCTTTTATTTAAGTGAGTTAAATAATATTATGTGATTAATTAAAGTGTGACAAATAAACTATATAATAAATGAATTAATTAAAATAATGAGAAAGGAGATAATTTGGTGCTAGCCAAACATGAACTAAAGAACATGGGAGCAGTTAATTCCATGTTGAGCTTAACTGTTGCCCGTGATCCCATCAGTTATTTGTATACGTAATATATATTATTATTAGACTTCATTATATCATATCAGTTGGAAAATACAGAGAGAAAAGAGAGAAAATTTGAGAATCCTTGAGATTAAAGAAGAAGTTGGAGAATTAAAGAAGTTTTCTTTCACATTTTAGCAATCTAAGTAGAGAAATCAAGGGTAATTCCTTAATCTCAAGCTTTAAAATTATGTTCTTGAGTTCTCCATGAAAGTTTAATTAAGATTCTCTGTTAAATGAAAATTCATGAATTATTTGTTAAAAACTTGATGTTAAATGTTTATAAGCATGTATAGTTCAATTATTTATTATTTATATGTGTTTTACAGTAATCAAATCCATGAAATTGTGTTTAAATTGGAGTCTTATAGTTATCAGAGAAATATATATGAATACGGCTTAAAAGTACAAAAATTCATGCTTCAATTGTATATTAATCGGTGAATTGATAATTAATTATGTTTATACATGTAAAAACTAAAAGAACAAAACTTAAACGGACTGATTTGGTGTTATAACGAATCTGTAATTTGTGATTTCATAAAATTTGACGAAACTTTAAAAAATAGCAAGAACATGAAAATTATTAATTCCAAATTCAGTTGTTTATGTAATTTAAGTTGTTAAAAGCATGCTAAGAATATCATTAAATATTTCTGTTAAGTTCAGAACACATGGGTAATATTGAATTCGTTGTTTATGTAAAGTTTTGGCCATGTTTTGTGTTCATTCGCGAACTGCAAAATTAGATACTAGGTAGTCGTGTCATATATCTTCGAAGTCAGAGTTCGGCTTTGGTCGAAATTCGACTTCGGATGACGTCATGTCTATTCCTTTGGAGTCAGGGTTCAGATTTGATAAGAGTTTGACTTCGGATGGCATCATGGCTATGTCTTCAGAGTCAGAGTTCGGCTTCGGTCGGAATTCGACTTCGGATGGCGTCACGACTGTGTCTTCTGGGTCAGGGTTCGACTTCGGTCGAAGTTCAGCTCCGGATGGCGTCATGACTTCGATTATGGCGAACTTCTTTTGAAGAAGCGTCATGACTTCGAAGTTAAGACTTCGGAAGTCGATTGGTAGCAGAACTGGACAGTTTTGGTTTTTATTGTGTACAGTCCATTGTATGATTAGTTTAATCTAATCTAAAGAACATGATAATTTGTTGGACATATAATAAGGTATATACCAGGTTATTAATGTCCATATAGTGAAATTGCATGATAATTTGATAAATGTATAAAGGCTAAAATATGATACTCATGAGAAAAGGTAATGTTGTTTAAACTTAATATTTGAGACATCAGTCCTGAATATGTGAATGATGGTAATGAGCAAAACTTAAACCAAGTTAACAAGTCATATTAAAAGAAAGAACTAAACCTATAAAGTTAATATTAATGAAATTAATGAATGTTGTGAATACATATGGTATGTGTATAGGACTTGTGGTGAACGTGAGTGGTAATCATTTAGCCAACGCACGAGGCAAGTTTCTGAACCCTACTCTTATGTTGAGCAAGTTTTCTAATCCCTAAACTTTGTTTGAGCAAGTTCCTTATCTCTAACTTGATTATAGTTGTACAAGATTTTCAAACTCTACTTTATTGAACAAGTTTAACCTTAGCTTATTATTATTCAAGCAAGGTTTCTTACTTATACTATTCAATGCCTATGTTTTTGGTTAAACCTACTATTCCTTTATGAAAGCATGACTTTGGTATATAATGCTTATCCACTTATGATTCAACAGTATTCTATTATTTCTATGGTATCCCTTTATAATGTTACGTTGTTAACGAACTCGTGAATGATTATTAAATCTTTATTGATTCAACTAATCATTAGTTGATGATTATTGAACTCTAAATTACCCTTGAGATCAATCCAAACCAAACTTCCTTTGGTGTGGACTCTAATGTCAAAGATGAGATGAACAACCCTGCTACAGGGGGATTATATTACGCGATAGCGTTAAGATGTTGTGCACATGCATAGTACATAGGGCTGACCCCCCTAAGTACGAGAAGTTAGGTCCATATAGTCTTACGACTATTAAAGGTTTAAAGTAGAAATACTTGATAACCTGGGACATAGTTCATGGTCTTGTGACCCTCAGATGTACTTTTGATTCTTGTTCTAATATTGATTCAAAAGCCGAGACTTCTTTTGGTTCAGTATCCATTGTTTATTCGCATGTTATTATTATTCTATTGTTAAACTTGTGGGCAATTTTTGCTCACACTTGCATAATAACATTGCAGCTAAGATTGAAAGAGTTGATGAACCATTGACAAGTAAGGGCAAAGGCAAAGCAAACAAATGATGAAGACTTTTTGTTATTATTTGAAAACTATTATGTTAAGACTTATGATGTGATGTTTAAGACTTATTCGTTTATGATGTTTCTGCATTTGATGTATTAAGGTTAGATAACCTGAGATTTATTCGTTTAAGTTGTTGTAACCCTATATTGGGAAGATTTCTATTCCAATTTTATTGTTATCATTATTATGGGTAGTTAGAAGTTAATTATTTTGTTGAGTGAACACCAAATCTGAGGGAAGTTTGAGTACCTGGATTTGGGGGTGTCACAATGTGACCATAAGCATGACGGTTTGCAAATGAATTTTTGTTAAAACCTTTTCAAAACAAATTTCGTGAAAGCTCATCCTAAGCAATATGTTTGAATTCTTGAGCTATTTATATTTGCCTCACAGTTATTGAACAATTGTGAAGGATTTTTATTCTGGCAGTTGAATTTAGAAAGGGTAGAGTTCTTTGGAAGGAACTAAATTCGTAAAATACGGCGATTTTAAGCAAATTCTTGACGAAGGAGAAATGCAGAGTGATGAGGAATAAAAGATTTTCGAATCATAAATTGACAGGAAATAATCACGTGGAATTTTAAAAACGTATAGGATGAAAGATTAAGTCCGAGAAATTATAGGACTTTTGGAATACTAAATGGATAAGTATGAAATAGCAGAAAACTATTAACATTTGGAGATGTATGTTAATATGTGTATTGATATGTGAGAATAATATATTTCATTATCACAGAATAATGTTGTTAAGGAGGGAATCAGCGTGATTGAGAGAGAATGTATGCAGAACCGAGTAGAGAGGTTTGGTATTATGATTTCGGGGACGGAATCCTTATAAGGGGGGAGAATGTGATAATCTGAGTTTTCAGAAAATATTAAAATAATAATTTAATATATAAAATTCTTATTATGTGATAAGTTATGAAAATTGGATTGCATAAGTGGATATAGGTTATGTTATTTTATGACAACCTGATAATTCTTGTAATCTATTATTTAGGTTCATGAATATGAATATCTAATAAGATAAAATTTTATGGATATTATTATGTGTAAATGTGATTTTATAAGATTTAAGGTCGAATTAAGACCTAGTATGTGTGATATGTGATTATGTGTATATGTTGCGATTTCATAGACAAAATAAAAATATTTTCAGAGAAAAACGTCGAGCTTAAAAATAAAAACGTCGAGTTTAAATTATTTTCACCGACGAGCTTCTAGGTAAATTTATGAAAAACTGCTTTGTCGTGCTTAAATTGATATAGTGATTTGGTGTTAAGGGGAATCGTTGTCCAATCGTCGGTTAGATGTTACATTTGGTCGGAGTCAGAAGGGGCTTTGAACTAGTGGGTATCTAGGATGTTAGTTCCCAGTAGGCATAATAAATCTAGAAGGGGGGGTTGAATAGATCCTTTTTGTTTTCAAAATCCTTTTCTGGTTTATTTTATATTGCTAATAATTTAGCATATGACAAACATAAGAATCTTTTCAAGCACAGCGGAATATGTAAAAGATCTCCTTCATTGATATATTCATAATCATACATACATTGTTCGTAGAGTTAGTTCAGTGGTAAGTAGTTAAAACATACATAGCAGTTATAGCAGTTAATGTACATAAAGTAAATGACATAAAGTATAAGACACAAAGGGTTTTAAGTGGTTCAGAGACTCAAGCTCCTAATCCACTCTTCTGCTTTCAACTAGCAGGATTTCCACTAAGGAAGGGCAGCACCCTAAATCACTAAGATTCCTTTAAGGCCAGCAGCCTTGGAACATTAGTTCACTAAGAACTCTTCAAGGCCAGCAGCCTTGGAACTTATATAGTTCCCTAGGAATTCTTTAAGCCCAGCAGGCTTGGAATCTTCATTTAGTCCTTTCGGACAAGGAACCCTTAGGCCCTAGCTTCTTGTTGTTGTAGTTGTTGATGTTGTTGGTGCTGAGCTGCTAAGATGTCATTAAGCTCTGAACATCTTCTGTACTTAGCAGCTTGGTGAGGTCTTCTTTGCATTCTGCTTCAAGTCTGGACCACATCTTCTTTGGTGCAACTGATCTTTACTTTTTTCTGTTCATCTTCATCTGATGTTAGTTGTGCACCATCACCATCTGAATTTTCTAAGTCCCTGAGCTTTTGGTAGACTTCTTTTGGCACTTAGCAATCCCTAAACCTTTCTTGAATGTTTTGCAAACATGGTTCTGCACTTGTTCAATTTCAGCTTTAGGTTCATGGTGATTCATAGAGTGGCTCTCCTGATCTTCTTTGTACTCTGCCACTTTTCTGAATGTTATCTTCTTGGCCTTCTCGACTCTAAGCTTAGCTGTCATCTTCAATGGCATTCTCATCTTTTATAAGTGAAGCTCTAATCCGTTTAAGTCCTTCTTCAAGGCTGCTTCACTTCCACCTTAGTAGTCTCACTGTCACTGAGACTTGTTATGTTGATCTTTTGGTGAAACTCGTAGAGTCAACAATAGCATTCAACAACTCAACGATTCTGCAACATAGCAGTCATCAACAGCTCTTGATCTTTGAGGTTCTGTTGATTTATACTCCTTCCCAATCTTCCCATTGGAATATAGTCGTTAGAAGCTATTTGAATTGCCTCGCAGATCTTGAGTTATTTGATGTAGACTGCAAATATGACATGACATCCACTTTTCTGACTTTCTGATACTACAGTCTACTATTTCACCAACCCCATCAGAGATGTCACTTTCATGTCTCGGGCAGGTAGTCAACTTTATTTCTTCCTTTTGATTTCTAGATCAGAGGTTGTCCTTTTGCATCTATGCTCTCAATAAGCTCTATTCGAATATCAATCTTCACATTGAGCCGTTGCCAATGCCTCAATCTTTAGTTGTTCAAACTCTACAATTCTGGTGTATATCTTCTTGGACCTGATCGTAGTGTCTTGTTGACTGTTGCTTCTTGACTTGTAGAATTAACATTACGATCTTGAAGAGTGTTCATTAGATCTCCAATGTGGAACACCTCTTCCTATTCTTGTGTAGTGCTTCAATACTTCTGTTTGCCTCGACTGTTCTCAGATACTGATGGCTTGACTCCTTATTCTGGCCCCTTCTATATAACAAGACACTTCAGATTTATGGTGTGTCCAGCTCGCTTTCTCCTTGTGATCTCCCGTTCACTTATCATTAATGGACTGACCCAATGCTTAATCACTTTAGCCTTGTTATTCAGAGGCTGACCAGTATCTTTGTGTATACTCCATCAGTTTCTTCTTTGTTTGGCAAACACTACGATCTTGGTTACTTTCAAGATCGTTGTCATCTTTCTACTTGACAACCACTACATATGCTGACTTTTCTTAGTCAGTTACTGAAGTCTTCTTATGATCATCTTGCGGAAGACTTTACCTTGAATGGCTTCTCAACTCAATCTGGATGCTGATTGAGTTGATGCTTAGATCTTCTATTAGCTTGCATGCCATTCGTTGAGTGCTCTCTGGCTTCCTTCAAGTGAGATGTATCTTTGCATTACCAACCAGAGGCTTCATTCCTTTGGATATTCTGGGAGTGCTCAATTGTTGAGAATCGTGTTTACTCTACGATTCTACTGTGGCCTTGTGAGCACATCTGTTAAGGTCTTAGCTCTGCACTCTCAATTCAGCTTCGGCTGTACAGACACTACGACTTTGAGATCAGATCTTGATACTACGATTTCTGTCGTTGTGCTTGTTATCTTCATCTGATTTTGCTCGACTACGATCTATGCCTTTAATACGATCACTAGACTCTATGATTCTGAGTGCAGTCTACGATTCTTGAATTGGCTTTGACATTAGTAGACTCTACGACTCCGAGTGTACTCTACAATTCTTGACTTGCTTTGGCAGTTGCTCGGACGGCTCGTAGGCAGGTTGTCTCTACGATTCTGAACATGACTTCCTCAGCAGACTTCGGCTTTGAGAAAGCTTTACTCGACACACTACGATCCTTCCTCGTCTCTCCTGGAAGTCTACAAACTCCGAGATCTACTATCTTGCGGACTATGATTCTGCCTCGATAGCTCTTGAATTATCCTTGACTCTCCTGGCAGACTACGATTTCTGGTGCAGTGCTCGACGATCAGACAAGCCTATCTATTAAATTATAAGATCAACCTAGCATGTTTGATCTTTCTATATTTATAGTCCTTGTACATCATTTCTTTTTAAGGACTTTACAAAGCTATTTTGCTTATGTAGGATCAACCTAACATATTTGATCAATTCATTCTAAGTCCTTGTACATATGTTTCTATTATCTATCAAAGGACTTTACAGCTTTTCTTAATACAAACATACTTGCATATTCATTTATATATATATATATATATATATATATATATATATATTATAATCAAATCATATATAAATAGGAATATCATCCACATGTTTATTCCTTACAATCTCCCCCTATTTGATTATGACAAAAACAATAAGTGCATAAGCATGTTATGAATGAATCTTATATACAGTGAGCTGTTGTATTTCTAAAACAGATAATCATGAATGTCATTTATAATAATATGGAAATTAATATACTATGACATTTTACATCCTGGATCCAGAACATACCTAACTAGTTAGAGATGTACCTCTTTGGCTCCATGTATGATTCCATGATGTCTGTTGATGTGCTATTCATCTGTTTGATCTTCTTGCATCTGCTCATCCTGGGACATTGACTATATTTCTTTTGTATGCTCCCCCTCAGATGTATGTTCCTCTTCTTCTTCTTCTGACTCCCCCTCAGCCTTTTACAAATACAGGCTCATCATCCTTTGGATCCAGCTTCTTCTTCTGTTATCTTCTTCTTTTCTTTCCTTCTGCTCTTCTTACCCTTTCTGGAGTGCCTCTTACTTTGCCTTTTTCTATGCCTCTTTTTCTCCCCCTTTTTGTCATTAATCACTTGGGAGAGCTGTTCTATGTTGGTCATAAGCTGCTCCATCAGATAGGAGGAATTACCAACTTCAATCTTGAGTTCTTGTTGGCTTAACTCAAGTTGCATGGAGAAGGACTGATTCATGTTGTCAATCTTGTCAAAAAGGACTTTGAGTTTCTCTTCATTTGCCTCTTGTGCTCGTATAGCTTCAGCTTTCTGATCATATATGGCCTTTAAATAGATGTGATCTCTCTCTTTGATTTTGAGAGATAAATCAGCCATAGTAGCTTGAAGTCTGTTTTGAACTGAATTATCTATTGTTGCTGTCAGCCTTTGAGACTCTTCTGTGATTTGAGACATCTTCACAATCAGATTATCAGAATTTTTCATCAGCTCCTGCCCCATAGGAGTTTGGTTGTCTGGTTGGGCAGTCTCTTATTAATCCTCAGATTGGACTCTACGATTTTCATCATTTGACTGATTTTCAAAGGTATTGAGAATCTAAACAATCGTTGAGTACCAATCGCTATTGGTGGATGAACAAATGTTGGGCACTTGTGCTTGAGCAGATGGAGGCTTCTCATTTTGGATTTGAATGCCATCAGTAATAGAGTAAACAGACTCTACGATTATTTACTTGGTCATGATTTTTCTTCCTTCAGAATCGACTCTACGATCATAAGGAATATAATGGTTCCCAGCATGTCTGTAAACCTTGTAGTGGGGCTTGTCTTTGATCATCATTGTCACGTCACTTTTCAACTTTGAGAAGTTTTGAGCCACCAGTTCTAGGCTTGGAATTTCTGGAAGTACTTCTTGTGATTCATTCGAGACTTCCACTATTTTTTTAATCTTGGCTGGGGAGATGATAGAATAATTTGTTGGTTTTCCCAATTCTTGATTTTCAGAACCAGAGTCTTTCTTCAATTCTTCACTTCTTGAGCTTGAATCTTGTTGGCTCCTATCCTCAGATTCATCAGTGAATTCTTCTTGCTGAATTTCATTTCCAGAACCTTCTTCAGAAAGATCTTCCTTGGATTCATCTTCTTCATTGCTAGACCAATCTTCAGCATCTTCTTTCTGTGAGTCAGATTCATCATCACTTAATTCAATGACTGCAGTGGAGTGATCACTCCTTTTCTTGGAGGCAAATTGAGCAAGTAATCTGTAGTTCTTCCTTCTCCTTGACGGTTCAGAAATTGGAGAGTCAGACTCTTCTTCCTCTTCATCAGCAGAGTTTACATCTTCTTTCATGGATCCAGCTCCACCTTTATTATTGGATCTGATCTCCATGGATTTAGTCTTGAGATCATCAGTTTCCTTTTCTTCTTTTGACTCTACGTCCTCTTCTTTGTTAGATGTGCTTCCTTGGGGAATTGGAACTGATTTCTTCATCCCTTTTGCTTTCTTCTTGGGTAGTTCTTGGAGTGGTCTGTTACTCCTTCTTTTTGGGTTTTCAACTGTTGATGCTGGTTTCTCTCCTGCTCCTTGTTTCTTCTTGTCAGTGGAGGCATGTCTTGACGAAGCCTCTGCATTTTTCACATTCTTAGGCTTCTTCTTTGCCGTTGTGGCAACAACTGATGCAGAGTCATTAGACTCAGAGCTTTCCACCTCCTTTGATTTTCTCTTCTTTGCAGAGACTTTTCTGCTGCTTCCAGTTTGTGTTAGCCTCCTATTTTCCTTTGGGTTTTTCTTCCAATTCATAAACAGTTGTGGAGACATTATTTTGTGCACATTCAGAGGTTCTCCCTCATTATCCTTAATCTTGCTTCCTATCTTCTTCTTCATTATTATGCTTAGCAGTCTTCCATGAAACACTTTTGTAAGTGGTTTGTCTGTGGATTTCTTTAACTCAGCTTTTTCTATCCATTTGGAGATTTGATCGAACAGAATAGCTCCAAAGTTGATTTTCTTCTTCAGAACTATGGCAGACATGATCTTCAACTATTGGTCGAGTATAGTGTCGTGTGCAGTGTCTTTGCACAGTATACATTTTCCCACTATCTCAGCAAGGAACTCGAATTCCTCAGGAAATTCCTTCTTCTTCATATCCTTCTGACTAGGGTTTCTTTGGTACCACATTAGCCTCTTTCCTTCTTCAATGTAGACGTCATCCAGGTTTATCAGGCCTTGATTGGGAAACCCTAGACATTGATTGATGTCTGATGCTCTTATCCTCAGACTAGATCCTTTCACCTTAGTAGTCAGAAGCCCAGAGTTCGTTGAAGCATTTGAGTAGAACTGAATCACTAGTTCTGTATAAACTATAGTGTTAGCTTCCAGGCACTCAGAGAACCCAGCTTCCTTTACGAGTTCAAGTATGTCCTTAAACTTTTTCTCTGATTCTTCAAACTTTGTAAAGCCGAGTTGAATGCCCGTTACAACTTTCCATTCTGCCATTTGAGGAGTTCATATGTGGTTCGGAGAGATTTAGCTGAATGTGATTTAGGCTCTGGAAGTTTGATTGGTTTGGCTTCAAAGAGGATTTTAGGGTTTGAAAAAGGGAGGGAGAGAGGTTCAATGGGTTCTGGTAACTGTTTGCAGATTTTGAATTTGTCTTTATGGCAGTTCCTTCTCACACTGCATATGTTATGACGTGTCAACTAGCCATTGGTTGCACGATACCCAGTAACAAGCTGTAACTCCCTATTAACTTTTTAGTTAGATGTCTCTTTTAGAAGAGTAGACGTTTGATTGACGTGGATTGACTATTGACCTCTCTGGTTCGTAAAGTAGCATGATAGGGCGGCTCTGGACTCTACGATTTCCTTTGTTGACTCAACGATTAACTTTTTAAGAGATGATGCAGTGGATGGTTTTGACATTACTTCTCACTTTGAAGCTGTATGCCTCATCCACTGATGTTCTTCATGAAGCCTTGGGCATTTCTCTTTAGCAAGACATCTTTCCAATCAGCATTCAAACTGGTCTTCCCATAATTTGAATGGTTGAGCAATTGTCCCGTTCTTTCAAGCTCCTTGTGAGCTAAAGTAGCCTCTAGTGAGACTGTGATCATTGAGTGTTTCTATAGATCGCTGAGGTTGCACTACGGTTGTTGAGTTTGCCTCTACCTTTACTCTACGATCGATGACTTTCTTGATCCTTGAGATGAACTTGATTAAGCAATCCTTTTGGGTTAAGGTAGCTCAGGAAGGGCCAACCTCTTAGAGTGAACAAAGGATCAGGTTTGTCCCTGAGGCGCTTTCTAGATGAAGTACTTTTTAGGAGTAGTTTTCACTGATATCTCATTTGACCTTTTTCTGGTGGAAAGATCCTTTCCCAACTTTAGATAATTGTATTTGCTGTAATCGAGGTGTCCTCCTGCTTTTATACTATGATTAGGTGTTTGATTGTAGGCTCTCCATAATTTTGAGTTGGGTGGATGATAGGTTATCAGTGGTACGTTTTGAGACGTTCCTACTGACTATGGATGTAAGACCCGAACTTTTATGAATAAAGAATAATTTTCTCGAAATATATTTTTGAATATTATGGTGTGGATTTGATATAATGTTATAGTTGTGGGTAATATTTACAAATTTAGCAAAGTAAGCAAGTGGTTATATAATATTCGATTGGTCGGGGAATATTCGTTTTAACAGGGAATATTTGTACGACGGCACAATCATTGGTGGACCCCACAACGAAAGTATTGTCGTAGTAAGAAAACGACATAATTATCTTTTTATAAAAATAATGGCGGAAGTGTTACCGTTAAAACTGTTGAAATACCCGGTGTTAAAAGTACAGTAATACGCGTGGTTGCATAGTAGCACACGGTTTTGATTATTGATTCTTACGTGAGAAGTCACTCAGTTTTGTTCAATTATTGTTATAGTAATTGTTTCATAGTATCTCATATTATTTGATTCAATTATTATCGATATTTTATATATTATTAAATCAATAATTGAGACGACGAAGTTATTAATATTATTATTTGCAATATTAACGATGTCTAGAAATTCTGCCAAGGAGAGGTTTGGTCACTTAATAACGCACCAATAGGAAGAAATCTTTATTGGAAAGTCCCCTCTTTCCTTGGAACGACCTGGTCGATTAATATTGTGAATTATAATAATGATGATAAATGTTGTTTAATATATTGAGCTGTCTTTTTATGAAGTCACTGAAGTTTATATATATATTATATATATAAATTTTGTTTTATTAGTATTATTAATGTAATAAAATGAAAAGCTTTTTATATAAAAATGTAATACTTTTATAAAGTTATTTGTTTTATTAGACTATAAATGGAATATATTATATTCTATTATCATATAGTGTTTTGTATAGTAAAATCTTTTATATAAAAAATGAATATACTTTTATAAAGTTATTTGTTTTATTAGACAATAATTAGAATATATTATATTTTATTATGCATAGTGTTTGCATAGTGCTCGAATAGTGTTTTGCATAGTAAAATCTTTTTATATAAAACAAAAAACTTTTATAAAGTTATTCGTTTTATTAGATTATAAATAGAATATATTATATTTTATTTAAAAGATTTTGTTTTATTATAATATTTTATTTATAATTGCATAGTAAATCAATATGGACCGTCTGCTTAAAAGTAAATCAATCTAGACTGCTCATGAATTAGTTAGTTACTATTCATTCATTCTCCTATAAATAAGCTCATTCCTTCATTACTTTACTTCTTACGAATTCAACTAAACTCTGAGAAACTATAGAGAAAAGAAGAAAAGTATTACGCTACTTCACTACTCAGTATATCCAGGTTTCTTCTAAGGTAAGGGGTATTATTTCTTTTTGTATTCATGAAGAGAGAACTTCATTATTCCATTCTTTATTATTATTCTGTTGAATAACTTTATACGTGGGCTACCCTATACTTGGTGATATTCTTACTTTTATTCTATTCTTTATCATTATGTTGGAATAACTTTTTCTATGCAAAAATACCACATACATGGTAAAATTCTTCATTATTCCATTCTTTATTATTACATTTGGAACATTACATGCGTGCGCTTATGCATGACCGGGTTCTCATTATTTATTATTCATTGGAATATCCTATCGGTGCATGTATTACGCTTTGACTTTAGTTCCGTTAATTATTATTCTATTGGAATAACTTTATACGTGTAGTCTATCGCATTCATGGTGATTTTTGTTGTTATTTCATTCTTTATTATTCTGTTGGAATATCCTGTCGGTGTAAATTTCGCCTGACCTAGTTCCGTTATTTATTATTCTGTTGGAATAACTTGTCTGTGCGGTCTATCGCATGCCTGGTGATTTCTTTTGTTATTCAATTCTTTATTATACTCAGTTGGTTAAAGTTTTGACTTTTATACTCCATGAAATTAGTGGAATATCCTTGATATTTGCGCTTCATCCAGTATCTTTTCATGGAAATATTCTTCTGAGCATTCTTGATTTTTACTCTACAAAGAAGTATCATGTTGACAATTTGGACGTTATTAATTCCTGGATAAATTAATTATTGAACTTGTTTTATTGAATTCTTATATCATTGTCATCATCCTCATGTTTATTTTATGTTGAAAGTCATCTGTGGCCTGTAGTGCATAGATGGACTTGGTATGATTATGACCAGGGATTAATCGGTATAATCATGGCCGTAATGTTACAAATGATGTGGTAAAAGTCCTCATTGGCCCGTAGTGCATTGATGGACAGTTGTTGGCATGATCATGACCATTGATGAATACACGAATATCCTTGGCCCGTAATGCATGGATAATTTGTGGTTGTGATACTAATGAATATCCTTGGTCGTACTGCAAGAATGATGTGGATTATTTATTATTCTAAGTCCCAGCGATAAAAGTGATGAAAAATCTTTTAAATCATAAAAGATAGTAGATTTTATTCTCTACTTGACTCTTTTAATGGATTACTTGTTCCGCTGTAGTTAAACTTGATGTTTGTTATATTGTATCAGTTTAACATTGTTGAAGGCTAACGATAATTTATACTGCATTATCTTAGTCATAATATTTCTTCTTTGGGCTAGTTGAGCTCACCTTTCTTTCACCGTTCTCTTCGTGAAATGAGAACGTAATGGCCGGGACTAGTCGGGGAACGGAGTAACGGTCCAGATGATAGCATTAGTAGTCCTCACTATTTTGTTAAATAGTGTGACAATAAATGTAATGAGGACTCCATTGAGTGTGGATATTGTCTAGATGACAATATTCTTATTAAAACTCTTAGATTATGTTATGTCGTATTTTATACGACTGTTGTATAATTAAGTTGTATTTGTATTCTGTACCATGTATTTGGCGACTCAGAATAGGTGATGTATACCTATTTTGGGGGCGTCCATGATTGGTATCAAAGCTTAGGATATAATCCATGGTTTGAGATGTGAGATAAGAACTAGGAGGGGAGAGACGGGGAATTCTTTCGCTAGTATGACCTACCTAAGTTTATTTGGTATTTAATTGGTCGGTCAGAGTATAGGGATAATATGTGATATGTTAATTAACCCTTGTTTTGTGGCAATATTTGAAAATGACATCCGAGAATGTTGAGAACATCAATGGAGCACAGGAGACCGTTGAGTCTCCACAGATTAATAATTAGGATAATATGCATCAGGAAGGCGACAATCCTCAGGCAAACAACAACACTGACCAGATGATGAACGATGGAATGTTCAGAGGCTTTATGCAATTCATGCAACATCAGGCAAGAGCAGCTCTTGTACAAAATGCAGGTGGAAACACTGGCAACTCTCGGACGGTCACCGCTAAGCAGTTTAAGGAACTGGGACCACCAGAGTTTTTTGGAGAGCCAAAACCACTTAAGGCGAAGACGTGGATAAAGCAGATCTGCAAAATATTTGTTGTCTTGGGATGCTCCGAGGAGCAAAAGGTTCCCTTTTATACCTTCATGTTGCGTGCAGAGGCAGATTACTGGTGGGAATCTGTAAAACGTACTCAACTTGCCGCACTGAAGATTACTTGGGAGAAGTTTCAAGAATTATTCAACGACAAGTACTTTCCCGAAAGTATTCGTCACATGAAAAAGGTAGAGTTAATCAAGCTGGAGCAAAACAACATGACTGCGTCGCAGTACAAAGCTAAGTTTGCCGAGTTATCCTGATTTGCGTCCCATTTGGTTGATAATGAGGAGAGAATGACGCGAATGTTTCTAAGAGGTTTGAAACACGAGATACGTCAATATCTTATCTCTCATAAACTGTGTTTGTATTCAGATGTTGTTAATAGGGCTCAATTATTGGAGCGCGATAATGAGTCAACCCAACCAAAAGAGAGCAGCCGGCAAAATGATAATAGCAGTGAAAGCAGTCATCGAAGCGGTGACAACAAATGTGGAGGGAATCAACAGGCCAGAAATGGTAACCACTTCGGTGGTAATCAGGGCCAAAATAATAAGAATGGACATTTCAAGAAGAGGAGATTCAACAATGATGGAAAGACGTCAGTACCAGCACCCATTGTTAAGGAAGGACAACAACCACCTATCATATGCTTCAAATGTGGAGGGGAGGGACATATCAGTCCAAACTGCGCGATGCTGTCCAAAGCATGTTATAATTGTGGAAGAGAAGGTCACCTAGCCCAATTTTGTCGTTCACCGAAGACATGTTCAGCTAGGATGGAGGCACCAAAGGCCGTCCCAGAAAAGTCAAAGCCGGTAGTGCAAGGGAGAGCGTTTGTTGTGACCTCCCAGAGAGCAAAGAACCCGAACGAGGTCATCACGGGTAAGCTTATCATAAACTCTAGCGAAGTTTATACCTTATTTGATACTGGTTCTACCCATTCTTTTATTTCTCCTACTTGCGCTCAACGTTTAAATTTGACTCCGGAGAAATTAGACTTTGACTTATCTGTTGAAACTCCATTGGGAGAAACCTTCATTATATCCACTATTTATAAGTCTTGTTTGGTTCAAATCGGTACCCTCACATTACATGTTGATCTTATTTCATTGAAAATACTTGCATTTGATGTGATTCTAGGGATTGATTGGTTAACTACTCATCATGTAAAAATTGATTGTTTTCGTAAGGTTGTTAGCTTTCATATTCCTAACCAACCTATTATGCGAATTCAAGTAACCAAACCATTAAAATCAATCACTGTCATCTCAAGCCATAAAGCTATTCATTTATTGAAAAACGGATGTCAAGCTTTCTTAGCTCATGTCACGGATCTAAACAAAAATACGTCAATTTTGAATGATATTTCTATTGTTAATAAATTTCCTGACGTATTCCCTGAAGAACTTCTGGCCTACCCCCTAGGCGTGAATTGAATTTTGTATCGACCTTGAACCCCAGACAAAACCCATTTCCAAAACCCCATATCGAATGGCTCTATTGAACTTCGAGAGTTAAAGACCCAATTGCGGGAATTGTTAGACATTGGCTTTATTCATCCTAGTACTTCTCCTTGGGGTGCTCTGTTCTATTCATGAAAAAGAAAGACGGGAGTATGCGACTTTGTATTGATTATCGGGAGTTGAATCATGTCACCATCAAAAATAGGTACCCATTGCCACGTATTGATGACCTGTTTGACCAGTTGCAAGGAGCCAAATTCTTTTCAAAGATTGATCTTCGTTCCGGATATCACCAATTGAAGATTAGAACCGATGACATTCCAAAGACGGCTTTTAGAACTCGGTACGGGCATTATGAATTCCTAGTCATGTCTTTTGGATTGACTAATGCTCCTGCTGCCTTCATTGATATGATGAACCAAGTATTCAAGGAATATTTGGATCACTTTGTGGTCGTCTTTATTGATGACATCCTTATTTATTCCAAAAGCCATGAAGATCATGAGCAACACTTGAGGCTATTACTCCAAAAGCTTCGTGAAAACAAGCTTTATGCCAAGTTGAAGAAATGCGAGTTCTGGCTTGAGGAAGTAGCATTCCTTGGGCACGTAGTATCAAGTCATGGAATATCTGTTGACCCTACAAAGATTGAAATAATTCAAAGCTGGGAGCAACCTAAATCAGTGACCGAAGTACGTAGCTTTCTCGGTTTAGCTGGGTATTATCGGAGATTCGTAGAAGGGTTTTCTCGAATCGCTACTCCATTAACTCAGCTAACTCGAAAAGATATAAAATTCAGTTGGAGTGAGGAATGTGAGAATAGTTTTCAAGAACTCAAGAGAAGACTCATTTCAAAGACTTGTTATGATGATACCATCCTGCTCGGAGGATTTGTCATCTACAAAGATGATGCTTGGGCAAAAGGTTGGGATGTGTTCTCATGCAACATAGGAAAGTCAGCCTATGCCTCTCAACAACTCAAAGAATATGAGAGGAATTATCCCACTCATGATCTAGAGTTAGCGGCAATGTTTTTTGCACTAAAATTTTTTGAGGCATTACTTGTATGGGGAGAAAGTGGAGATCTTTACGGATCATAAAAGCCTCAAATATTTCTTCACTCAAAAGGAACTCAACATGCGACAACGACGTTGGCTTGAACTGTTGAAAGATTATGATCATACCATCCTGGAAAAGCGAACGTGGTAGCTGACGCATTGAGTAGAAGATCATATGCGGGTGCGAGTGCGATATTGTCAACGCAAAGGCCCATTTTGTGTGACTTGCAAAGGATGGAGATAGAGTTAAAGACTACAGGGACCCATGTGATGATGGCGAATATACGAGTAGAACCGAATTTAATCGATAAAGTTAAAGCTGCTCAAACTACAGACCTGGAGCTGATGCGTATGAGGAAGAAAGTGCAAGAAGGTTCTATGCCGGAAGCAAGAATAGATGAATAAGGAATACTTTGAGTCAACTCCAGACTTTGTGTTCCTAACGACCTTGATTTAAAGTATAAAATCATGATGGAGGCGCACAACACACTATTTGCAATCCATCCAGGGAGTACCAAAATGTATCGTGATCTTCGTCATACATTTTGGTAGAGTAATATGAAGAGAGAGATAGCGTTGTTTATCTCAAGGTGTCTAACTTGTCAACGAGTCAAGGCGGAGCATCAAGTACCAAAAGGTCCATTGCAACCACTTGAAATTCCAGAATGGAAGTGGGAGCACATTACCATGGATTTCGTTACTGGTCTTCCCAAGGTTTCTCAAGCCATAGATGCAATTTGGGTCATTGTTGATAGATTGACCAAGTCTGCTCATTTCTTACCAATACGAGAAACTTATACACTTGAACGTCTTGCTCGTATATACATAAACGAGATTATAAGACTGCATGGTATGCCAGTATCCATAGTTTCTGATCGAGACCCAAGATTCACTTCACGATTTTGGGTTAGTTTGCAAAAAGCTATGGGCACGGATTTACGATTTAGTTCGGCATATCATCCTCAGACGGACGAACAATCAGAGAGGACTATTCAAACTCTTGAAGATTTATTAAGACTCTGTGTCCTTGACTTCAAGGGAAGTTAGGATAAGTTCTTACCATTGGTGGAGTTTTCCTACAACAATAGTTATCAAGCAAGTATTGGCATGGCTCCATTTGAGGCATTGTATGGAAGAAAGTGTCGTTCTCCAGTATAATGGGATGAGGTGGGTGAAGAAACGTTGTTGGGACCAGAGTTGGTACGTATGACTACGGAAAAGATTCAAACGATCCGACAACGTATAAAAACCTCACAAAATCGACAAAAGAGTTATGCTGATCTTCATCGAAAGGACGTGGAATTCGATATTGGAGATCATGTGTTGTTATTAAAGTGCTCCATGGAAAGGAGTTACGAGATTTGGAAAGAGAGAAAACTCAATCCTCGATTCATTGGCCCATTTTAATCCTCGATCGAATAGGAACTGTGGCCTATAGACTCGCTTTACCGCCAAGTATGTCTCGTGTTCATAACGTTTTTCACATATCCATGTTACGTAAATATGTGGAAGACCCGAACAACATTATTGAGTTAGAACCGGACGAAATAGCGGAAGATTTAACATATGAAGAGGTTCTTGTTCAAATCTTGGATAAGAAGGAACATATTCTACGCTCCAAGGTTATACCTCAAGTCAAAGTTTTGTGGAGAAACCACGATGTTGAGGAAATAACCTAGGAGTTAGAATCTGAAATAAAATCAAGGTATCCTTACCCCTTCAACATACCAGGTACGTACCCTAATTTCGAGGGCGAAATTTCTTAAGTAGGGGAGGTTATAAGACCCCAACTTTTATAAATAAAGATGATTTTTCTATAAATATCATTTTTGAATATTATGGAATGAATTTGATATAATGTTATAGTTGTGGGTAATATTTATAAATTTTACAAAGTACGCAAGTTGTTATATAATAATATTTTGATTGGTGGAATATTCGTTTTAACAGGGAATATTCGTACGACGGCACAATCATTGGTGGACCCTACAACGGAATTATTGTCGGATTGAGAAAACGACAAAAATATTTTATGAAAATAACGGCGGAAGTTTTACCGTTAACTGTTGAAATACCCGGTGTTAAAAATACGATATTTCGCGTGGTTGCATAGTAGCACACGGTTTTGATTATTGATGCTTACGTGAGAAGTCACTCAGTTTTGTTCAATTATTGCTATAGTAATTGTTGCATAGTATCTCACGTTATTTGATTCAATTATTGTCGATATTTTATATATTATTAAATCAATAATTGAGATGATGAAGTTATTAATATTATTATTTGCAATATTAACGATGTCAGAAGTTACGCGAGGAGAGGTTTGGTTACCTAATTGCGCTATGATAGGAGAAATCCTTATTGAAAAGCCCCTCTTTCCTTGAAGCGACACAGTCGTTAATATTGTGAATTATAATAATGATGATAAATGTTGTTAAATATATTGAAATGTTTTCTTTTATGAAGTCACGAAAGTTTATATATATATATAAATTTTGTTTTATTAGTATTATTAATGTAATAAAATAGAAAAGCTTTTTATATATAATGAATACTTTTTATAAAGTTATTTATTTTATTAGACTATAAATAGAATATATTATATTCTATTATGCATAGTGTTTTGTATAGTAAAATCTTTTATATAAAATAGAATACTTTTATAAAGTTATTTATTTTATTAGACAATAATTAGAATATATTATATTTTATTATGCATAGTGTTTTGCATAGTGCTGCGAATAGTGTTTGTATAGTAAAATCTTTTTATATAAAACCAAGAATACTTTTATAAAGTTATTCGTTTTATTATATTATAAATAGAATATATTATATTTTATTTAAAAGATTTTGTTTTATTATAATATTTTATTTATAATTGCATAGTAAATCAATATGGAATAGTCTGTTTAAAAGTAAATCAATCTGGACCGTTCATGAATTAGTTACTTATTCACCCATTCTCCTATAAATAGAAGCTCATTCCTTCATTATTTCTTACAATTCACTTTGAACTCTAGAGAGAGAAACTATAGAGAGAAATAAGAAAAGTATTACGCGCTACTTCACTACTCATATATCCAGTTTTTTTAAGGTAAGGGGTATTATTTCTTTTGTATTCATGAAGAGAACTTCATTATTCCATTCTTTATTATTCTATTGGAATAACTTTTGATCGTGGGCTACCCTATACTTGGTGAAATTCTTACATTATTACATTCTTTATCATTATGTTGGAATAATGCATACTGCGAAGTACCGCATACATGGTGAAATTCTTCCATTATTCCATTCTTTATTATTACTGTTGGAACATCACATCTGTATTACGCATGACATTTGGTTCCGTTATTTATTATTCTGCTTGGAATATCCTATCGCATGTGTATTATTAGCTGACTGGTTCCATTAATTATTATTCATTGGAATAACTTTGTTTATGTGGTCTATCGCATTCATGGTGATTTCTTATTTGTTATTCCATTCTTTATTATTACATTGGAATATCCATGCGCTTTTTAATTTGACTGACCTAGTTCCGTTATTTATTATTACATTGGAATAACTTTGCTGTGCGGCTATCGCATATCGGTGATTTCTTTTGTTATTACATTCTTTATTATACTCAGTTGGTTAAAGTTTTGACTTCTATACTCCATGAAATTAGTGGAATATCCTTGATATTTGCGCTTCATCCAGTATCTTTTCATGGAAATATTCTTCTGAGCATTCTTGAATTTTACTCTACAAAGAAGTATCATGTTGACAATTTGGATGTTATTAGTTCCTGGATAAATTAATTCTTGAACTTGTTTTATTGAATTCTTATATCATTGTCATCATCCTCATGTTTATTTTATGTTGAAAGTCATCTGTGGCCTGTAGTGCATAGATGGACTTGGTATGATTATGACCAGGGATTAATCGGTATAATCATAACCGTAATGTTACAAATGATGTGGTAAAAGTCCTCATTTGCCCGTAGTGCATTGATGGACAGTTGTTGGCATGATCATGACCATTGATGAATACACGAATATCCTTGGCCCGTAATGCATGGATAATTTGTGGTTGTGATACTAATGAATATCATTTATCAGAGTGTGTGGGGATGATGTGGATTATTTATTAAAAATTCGAGCCACGATGATAAAAGTGATGAAAAACCTTTTAAATCATAAAAGATAGTAGATTTTATTCTCTACTTGACTCTTTTAATGGATTGCTTGTTCCCGTTGTAGTTAAACTTGATGTTTGTTATATTGTATCGGTTTAACATTGTTGAAGGTTAACATAATTTATTACGCATTATCTTAGTCATAATATTTCTTCTTTGGGCTAGTTGAGCTCACCCTTTTTTCTTTCATTGTTCTCTTGAAATGAGATGGCGAGGACTAGTCGGGGAGCGAATAATGGACGGATGATAGCATTAGTAGTCCTAACTATTCTGTTAAATAGTGTGACAATAAATGTAATGAGGGCACGATTGAGTGTGGATATTGTCTAGATGACAATATTCTTATTAAAACTTTTAGATTATGTTATGTCGTATTTTATACGACTGTTGTATAATTAAGTTGTATTTATATTCTGTACCATGTATTTGGCGACTCAGAATAGGTGATGTATACCTATTTTGGGGGCGTAACAATGAGGACTCCATTGAGTGTGGATATTGTCTAGATGAAAATATTCTTATTAAAACTCTTAGATTATGTTTTGTCGTATTTTACTCGACTGTTGTATAATTAAGTTGTATTTGAATTTTGTACCATGTAAGTGGCGACCCAAGATGGGTGATGTATACCTGTTTTGGGGGAGTCACAGTTGGTATCAAAGCTTAGGGATATGATCCCTGCCTGAGATATGAGACAAGAACTAGGAGGGGAGAGACGGGGAATTCCTTCGCTAGTATGACCTACCTAAGTTTATTTGGTATTTAATTGGTCGGTCAGAGTATAGGGATAATATATGATATGTCAATTAACCCTTGTTTTGTGACAGTGTTTGAAAATGGCATCTGAAAATGTTGAGATAAGCAATGGAGCAAAATAATATGACCGTATCGCAGTACGAGGCTAAGTTTACGGAGTTATCCCGGTTTGCATCCCATTTGGTCGATAATGAGGAGCGAATGACGCGAATGTTTCTAAGAGGTTTGAAACCCGATATACATCAATACCTCATTTCTCATAAACTTTGTTTATATTCAGATGTTGTGAATAGGGATCAGTTATTGGAGCGCGATAATGAGTTAGTACAACCAAAAGGTAACGACCAACAACATGATAATAATCGTACCGGTGGCAATGGCCATCGGAACAATGATGACCATCGTGGGGGAAATTATCATGCCAAGAATGGTAACCACTTCGGTGGTAATCATTGCCAAGATAATAGTAGTAAAAATTTCAAGAAGAGAAGGTCATTTAGTTCAATTTTGTCGTATAGTGAAGTCAAGTCCAGTTGGGATGGTGGCACCAAAGGCGGATACGGACAAAACAAAGTCGGTGGTTTTAGGAAGAGCGTTTTTCGTGACTTCTCAAAAAGCGAGTAACCCGAACGAAGTTAGCACGAGTTAGTTAATCATAAGTTTTTGCGAAGTCTATACCTTATTAGATACAGATTCTACCCATTCTTTTATCTCTCTTGCTTGCGTTCAACGTTTAAATTTGACTCCTGAGAAGTTAGACTTTGACTTATCTGTTGAAACTTCGTTAGGAGAAATCTTCATTACATGTGTTATCCAAGTCTTGGATGAGAGTCACAGTTTTAAATGATATTTTTATTGTTAATAAATTTCCTAACGTATACTTGAAGACTTCTTAGCCTACCCTAGAACGTGAAATCGAATTTTGTATTGACCCCAGTACAAAACCCATTTCTTCAACCCTTAAATATTTCTTCACCCAAAACGAATGTATAATGCACCAAAGACGATGGCTTGAGCTGTTGAAGGTTACGACCATTCAATATCATCGTGGAAGAGCGAACGTGGTAGCTGACGCGTAGAGTAGAAGATCGTATGCGTTTACGAGTGCGATAATGTTAACACAAAGACCCATTTTGTATAACTTACAAATGATGAAGATAGAGTTAAATACTCTAGGGACCCACATGAAGATAACGAATATACGAGTAGAATCGACTTTAATCGATAAAGTTAAAGCCGCTCAAGCTACACACCCGAATCTGATGAATGTGAAGAAGAAGGTTCAAGAAGGCGTTATCTCAACCCTCGATTTAATTAGCCCATTTGAAATCCTCGATGGAGTAGGAACTGTGGCCTATAGACTCGTTTTACCGCTAAGTATGTCGCGTGTTCATAACGTTTTTCATGTATCGATGTTACATAAATATATGGACGACTTGAACCACATTATTAAATTAGAACTAGACGAGATTGTAGAAGATTTAACGTATGAGGAGATACGTGTTAAAATCTTTGATAAGAATGATCGTATTCAACACTCAAAGGTTATACCTCAAGAGTTAGAATCTGAAATGAAGTCAAGGTATCCTCATCTCTTCGGCATACAAGGTACGTACCCTAATTTCGAGGATGAAATTTTATAAGAAGGGGAGGTTGTAAGACCCCAACTTTTATGAATAAAGAATAATTTTCTCGAAATAAATTTTTGAATATTATGGTGTGGATTTGATATAATGTTATAGTTGTGGGTAATATTTACAAATTTTGCAAAGTAAGTAAGTGGTTATATAATATTCGATTAGTTGGGGAATATTCGTTTTAACAGGGAATATTCGTACGATGGCACAATCATTGGTGGACCCCACAACGAAAGTATTGTCGTAGTAAGAAAACGACATAATTATCTTTTTATAAAAATAATGGCGGAAGTGTTACCGTTAAAACTGTTGAACTACTCGGTAGTAAAAGTACAGTAATACGCGTGGTTGCATCGTAGCACACGGTATTGATTATTGATGCTTACGTGAGAAGTCACTCAGTTTACTCAATTATTGCTACAGTTATTGATGCATCATATTTCTCATGTTATTGATTCGATTATTGTCACAGTATCATCTGCATAATATGATATATTATTAAATCAATAATTGAGACGACAAAGTTATTCATATTATTAAATTGCAATATTTACAATGTCTAGAAGTTACATCGAGGAGAGGTTTGGTCACCTAATTGCGGCGCCAATAAGGAGAAAATCCTTATCGAAAGCCCCTCTTTCTTTCGAGGAACGACTTGGTTGTTAAATATTGTGAGTTATAATATTAATGATGAATAAGTTCGTGTTGATTAAAGATGAAATTGATAGTTCCATTGTGTGGAAATTATTAGTGTTAGTGGAAATCGACATTTATTTCGATATTAATTGATGTCTGGAAGTTATACTGACCAGTCGGGTAATTAATCAGATAAATGAGCAATTAATTGTTATTAATTCACATGATTATAACTATTTGTTCACATGTGTGTACTATTGATTCACATTCTTGTACTATTAAGGGAGTTGGTGCAAGATTGATAATACTTGCATGACTAAGTTAAAAATAGAGGTATAGATAGAGGTACTATACTGTAATTCGTATTTTCACATTATTATAACTATTGATTCACATGATTGAACTATTGATTCACATTATTTACTATTAGGGGAGGTGGTGCAAGTTTGATAATACTTGTAAGACTAAATAAAAAATGAAAAAAAAGTTGAAGGTATTATACTATAATATTTCGAGCCCCAAAACGTGCAATTATCGAAACTATATTTTCCTATAAATAGAAGCTCATTCTTCCTTCATTTCTCACCAATTCACTAAAGCTATAGAGCAATTATTATAGAGAAAAATTATAGAGAGAAAGAAGAAGAAAAGTCTGCTACCTCTCTACTCTAGTATCCAGTTTCTTTCTAAGGTAAGGGGTATTATTTCTTTCGTATTCATGAAGAGAGCTATTGTTATTCCATTCCTTATTATTACCTCATTGGAATAACTTACGTTATTCATTCTTTATAATATTCAGTATCGCATACATGGTGAAATTCTTCATTATTCCATTCTTTATTATTACATTGAAATATCCTATTATTATGTTGGAATATCACGCTCGCTGACACGCTGACACGTTCCATTATTTATTATTCTGTTGGAATAACTTTTCATGCATGCGATTATCATTGCATGCGTGGTGATTTCACATTGTTATTCAATTCTTTATTATTCTGTTGGAATATCCTGTCGGTGCGTATTACGCCTGACCTGGTTCCATTATTTATTATTCTATTGGAATAACCTGTCTATGTGGATTACCACATGCATGGTGAATGATCCTTCGTATTCATTCCTTATTAAATTATGAAAATGATCTGTTTACGTGGATTACCGCATAGCGGGTTAAAATCCATTTGCAGTTTCGTAATTTTTCGACATTCAAAAATTCTAGAAAAATTTGGGAGGATATTATGATAAGTTTTCTAACATCTCCAAGTGGAATCACTGAAAGAGGAGTTGTAGATTTTTGTATGGACTATTTTTAACAAAGCATGAAAAAGTGAAAAAAAAAAAAAGCTATCTTCCGTCTTAATTTTGTAAAATTTTGTTTTGACCCACTTAATTTGTGAGAAAAATTCCGGCCTTTTGGGACATGAAAATATATGGTATAAAGTACCTCCTGTCCAAAAATGAGCTCATTCCTACTTAAAATGAGCAAGTTATAACTATTTCAATATTTAGGTTTTTTCGACGAAAAATACTATAACCGGAGTTCTATAACTCCGATGACCATGAAATTTAAACTGAAAGCTCAAGTTAACATGTGTAAGATCCTACCAAGATTTGGGAATTTCTGGAGTTAAACTTGACGTAGCTAATTTCTTAAGGAATTAATTAGAAATTAATTTTTGAAAAATACTTAAGGGAGTTGAAAAATTATAAAAAAAAATACTTGTTGTGTATGAAATATGTATATATATTTGGACAAAGGATAGAAAAATAATAAGTTGATTTGGTAATTTTTCATGAAAATGGTTTAATTTACAAACATATGAGTTAAATATGTTATGTGAAGTTGAAGAATTGGTAAATAGGATTTTAGGGCTTGAAAATCCTATATAAGGTATATGCAGATTTTGATGAGTGATTTGATCATTGGTGATGAAATCTTATGAGTATGGCATTTTGAATGATTAAATGCATTATTTGGTAAAGTGTAAATAATTAAATTAAATTGTTTATAAGTTTAAGAAGTGATTAAAATATTATTATAATATTAACAATATTAGATTATGAGTTATTTAAGTGATGGATAATATTTGGATAAATTTAAAGTCTTTAATATTTATCCTTGTTTTCGTTTGATTAATGCTTATATTATTGTCATCATCCTCATGCTTATATTGTGATGAAAGTCATCTTTGGCTTACGTGTAGAGATGGACTTGGTATGATTATGACCAGGGATTATTCGGTATAATCATGACCATAATGTAACGAATGATGTGGTAAAAGTCATCATTGGCCTGTAGTTCATTGGTGGACAGTTGTTGGTATGATTATGACCAGGGATTATTCAGTATAATCATGACCATTAATGATTACATGAATATCATTGGCCGTGGTGCAGGGATGATATGGTTTATTTATTAAGCTGAGTCTCAGCGATAAAGTTGATGAAAATCTTTTTAAATCATAGAAGATAGTAGATTTTATGCTCTACTTGACTCTTCTAATTGATTGCTTATTCCGCTGCAGTTATTGATCTAAAACTTATTGTCTATTATATTCTGTCAGTTGTTATATTGTTGAAGGCTAAGGATAATTTATTTTGCATTATCTTAGTTATAATATTTCTTACTGGGCTAGTTGAGCTCACCCTTTCTTACACTGTTCTCTTCAGGAAATGAGAACGTAGTCGAGACTAGTCGGGGAACGGAGTGACAGTCCAGATGATAGCATTAGTAGTCCTCACTATTCTATTAAATAGTGTGACAATAGATGTAATGAGGACTCCATTGAGTGTGGATATTGTCTAGATGACAATATTCTTATTAAAACTCTTAGATTATGTTTTGTCGTATTTTACACGACTGTTGTATTTGAATTTTGTACCATGTAAGTGGCGACCCAAGATGGGTGATGTATACATGTTTTGGGGGTGTCACAATGGATCTTTATTTGGTTCTTCAACCACAAAGTTTTAGAACTCTGTAGTTGGTACATTGCTTCATAGGATATCTTCAGTGTTGTTGTTTCTTAACAAATCACTGCTCCCCCATGGTTGATGTTGTCTTTTCAATGAGATGTGATTTCCTTTTCTTCATGTGCATTAGGAAGTATCCTTCCATGTCTCTTTCTGATTAGAATCACCACTAATCAATCAAATTAATTTTCCTCGTGGATATGGATAACTTCCAGGACTGATCATTCTACGATCTTTTGTTAGAACTACGAATGTAGTCTTCTTTGTTAGTTTGAACTTGTGGAGTTCTGCTCCCGTAATGATTTCCTCTTATATTTGATGCTCGATTGATCCTCTGTGGAGAGCTTTCTTGAGGATTCTTCTCTTTGCATGATTGAGCATCTAAGACCTTTTTTCATCTTAGATTGAGTGGCCTGCCTCCACATAAAAAATCAGTAGTCGTGTGAGCTTTATTCAGATCGGCTCAGCAGGTCTTCAAGGACAGGCTTTGACATATAGGAGTTTTATCATAATCATTTCTGAACAGTCTTAGGCCTTCTGCTGGTTGAATCTTCTTGACTGAAGTCTTCTGCTTCAGCATTCCTTAGTGTGGCCAGATAGACCAAGTACCTGCAGGTTATGAATTTCTATTTCTGGTACCCATTGTTAAATGAGTCCTGCTAGGTTAGTTTTCTAAATCCATGTTCCTCATATATTTGGATAATCATCATATTGATCACCACCAGTCATATTCATGCATGTGACTAATTTAGATAATACATTTTGAGATGCGTGATGGGGAGTGTAAGTAAGATTTGCTGTTTTAATAAAACACTTTTTTTTATGGTATCATCATTTGCTAGGTTATGTTCACAAGGTTTAAATATTCACAGTGAGAATCAACTCTACGATTTATTAGTATCTGGTTGATTCATGGAGGTGATCAGTTTCTATGAATCTTCAAGATACTTTTGTAGAACTGATCGTACTCTGTGTGTTATTAAACACTTAGACCATAGGAAGTACATACATACTAACTCATTAGCAAAGATTACTTCACATACATTCGACCTGTGATTCTCTCAAAACCCACTTCAGGTTTCTTTCAAGTTGTTATCTTCAACCTAAAACTTGGATGGAGAGAAAGTTTATAGACATTTGAGTTTCCACCAACAGTGTACTTTCTCTCTTCACCTTTTTAGGTAGATTATGATTCCTTGAAGGGAATACTTTTATAGTTCATAAGGGAGGTGCAAGTATGATGAACATATTTATATTAGTGAGGAATCGTACCTTTTTGCTGTCAATTTCATAACAATCACTTATCTTAGATATACTGAGTTTAGGCATTGATGTGCATAGTTTCTCAATTTCTCCTGACAGCTAGTTGCTCCAGTTGACCTTCAATCAATCAGTCGTGGTCTTGAAGATGTAAGCTAAGAAAATATCAGCATCTTTAGTTCTTTGACATCCTTAAGTTCACAAGATTTACATCCAGCTGTAGGTTGGCCAGACACATATTTGAGAAGTTCTTCTTTCTTCTCTGGATAAACATTACTTAGCATGTATGGTCTTTTCATCTTTTCAAGCTGGTGAATGTTTGATTCTTTTCTGTTGATGTCTCTTGAGCTTTCTAGCCTGATCTCTAGACTACAAGATTGACCGCGAGCAAGGATTGGTCTTGTTGATATGGCAATCAAGAACATGGACCAATCTGAGCAGCTTCAGGTGTATATGCACATTTACCTGTACACAATATTTCCACGTGTGAGCTCATTTGTATATAACAAGTGACTTACTACTAAACTAAGTTTAGAACAATGTTTGTGCCTAGGATCAGACTCAAAGCGATTAGCTTTTGAATATAGCATGAGAACCTGCTTTGATACCAATTGTTAGTTCCAGTAGGCATAATAGATCTAGAAGGGGGGTTGAATAGATCCTTTTTGTTTTCAAAATCCTTTTCTGGTTTATTTTGTATTGCTAATAATTTAGCACATGACAAACATAAGAATCTTTTCAAGCACAGCGGAATATGTAAAAGATTCCCTTCATTGATATATTCATAATCATACATACATTGTTCGTAGAGTTAGTTCAGTGGTAAGTAGTTAAAACATACATAGCAGTTATAGCAGTTAATGTACATAAAGTAAATGTCATAAAGTTAAAAGACACAAAGGGTTTTAAGTGGTTCAGAGACTCAAGCTCCTAATCCACTCTTCTGCTTTCAACTAGCAAGATTTCCACTAAGGAAGGGCAGCACCCTGAATCACTAAGATTCCTTCAAGGCCTTGGGACATTAGTTCACTAAGAAATCTTCAAGGCCAGCAGCCTTGGAACTTCTCTAGTTCCCTAGGAACTCTTCAAGCCCAGTAGGCTTGGAATATTCATATAGTCCCTTCGAACAAGGACCCCTCAGGCCCTGGCTTCTTGTTGTTGTAGTTGTTGATGTTGTTGGTGCTGAGCTACTAAGATGTCATTAAGCTCTGAACATCTTCTGTATTTAGCAGCTTGGTGTGGTCCTCTTTGCATTCTGCTTCAAGTCTGGACCACATCTTCTTTGGTGCAGGTGATCTTTACTCTTTCTGCTCATCTTCATCTGATGTCAGTTGTGCACCATCACCATCTGGATTTGCTAAGTCCCTAAACTTTTGGTAGACTTCTTTTGGCACTTAGCAATCCCTGAACCTTTTTTAAATGTTTTGCAGACATGGTTCTGCACTTGTTCAGTTTCAGCTTTAGGTTCATGGTGATTCGTAGAGTGGCTCTCCTGATCTTCTTTGTACTCTGCCACTTTTCTGAATGCTATCTTCTTGGCCTTCTAGACTCTAAACTTGGCTGCCATCTTCAATGGCATTCTCATCTTTGTTGAGTGAAGCTCTAATTCGTTTAAGTCCTTCTTCAAGGCTGCTTCACTTCCACCTTGGTAGTCTCACTGTCACTAAGACTTGTTCTGTTGATCTTTTGGTAAAACTCGTAGAGTCAACAATAGCATTCAACAACTCAACGATTCTGCAACATAGCAGTCATCAGCAGCTCTTGATCTTTGAGGTTCTGTTGATTTATACTCCTTCCCAATCTTCCCGTTGGAATATAGCCGTTGGAAGCTATTTGAATTGCCTCGCAGATCTTGAGTTATTTGATGTAGACTGCAGATGTGATATAACATCCCCTTTTCTGACTTTCTGATACTGCAGTCTACTATTTCACCTACCCCATCAGAGATGTCACTTTCATGTCTCGGGCAGGTAGTCAACTTTATTTCTTCCTTCTGATTTCTAGATCAGAGGTTGTCCTTTTGCATCGATGCTCTCAATAAGCTCTATTCGAATATCAATCTTCAGATTGAGCCGTTGTCAATGCCTCAATCTTTAGTTGTTCAAACTCTACGATTCTGATGCATATCTTCTTGGACCTAATCGTAGTGTCTTGTTGACTGTTGCTTCTTGACTTGTAGAATTAACATTACGATCTTGAAGAGTGTTCATTAGATCTCCAATGTGGAACACCTCTTCCTATTCTTGTGCGATGGCTTCAATACTTCATTTGCCTTGATCTGCTCTCGACATCGATGTCTTGACTCCTTGTTCGGCCCTTCGTATAACAAGACACTTGATTTGTGGCGGTCCAAATTTTGCTTTCTCCTCAGATCTCCTGTTCACTTATCATCAATAGACTGACCCAATGCTTAATCACTTTAGTCTTGTTATTCAGAGGCTGGCCAGTATCTTTGTGTATACTCCATCAGTTTCTTCTTTGTTTTGCAAACACTACGATCCTTTTTACTTTCAGGATCGTTGTCGTCTTTCTACTTGACAACCACTCGCATATCTTGACTTTCCTTAATCACCATCAAGTCTTCTTATGATCATCTTGTGGAAGACTTTACCTTGATCGGCTTCTCAACTCAATCTGGATGCCGATTGAGTTGATGCTTAGATCTTCTATTAGCTTGCATGTCATTCGTTGAGTGCTCTCCGCTTCCTTCGTGAGATGTATCTTTGCATTACCAACCGTAGGCTTCATTCCTTTGATATTTTGGGAGTGCTCAATTGTTGAGAATCGTGTTTGCTTTCTACGATTCTCATCGTGGCCTTATGAGCACATCTGTTAAGGTCTTAGCTCTCACACTCTGATTCAAATTTCTACCGCGAGACACTACGACTTTGAGATCGGATCTTGATACTACGATTTACGTCGTTGTGCTTGTTATCTTCATCTCGAACTTGCTTCGCTCACGATCTCTGCCTTTGATACGATCAGTAGACTCTACGATTCTGAGTGCAGTCTACGATTCTTGAATTGGCTTTGACATTAGTAGACTCTACAACTCTGAGTGTAGTCTACGATTCTTGGACCGCTTTGGCGAGATGCTCTACGGCTCAGTGGCGTGTTGTCTCTACGATTCTGAACACGACTTCCTCAGCAGACTTCGGCTCTGAGAAAGCTTTACTCGACACACTACGATCCTTCCTCATCTCTCCTGGAAGTCTACAAACTCCGAGATCTACTATCTTGCAGACTACGATTCTGCCTCGATAGCTCTTGAGTTATCCTTGACTATCCTGGCAGACTACGATTTTTAGTGCAGTGCTCGACGATCAGACAAGCCTATCTATTACATTATAAGATCAACCTAACATGCTTGATCTTTCTATATTTATAGTCCTTGTACATCATTTCTTTTTAAGGACTTTACAAAGCTATTTTGCTTATGTAGGATCAACCTAACATATTTGATCAATTCATTCTAAGTCCTTGTACATATGTTTCTATTATCTATCAAAGGACTTTACAGCTTTTCTCAATGCAAACATACTTGCATATTCATTCATATGTATATATATATATATATATATCATAATCAAATCATATATAAATAGAAATATCATCCACATGTTTATTCCTGACATGGGATATGGTAGCGTTCTCGGATTATGGCAAGGTCATCTTCAGTGATGGTGGATTTGGTATTAGTGTGGGGGAAACGGGTTTAGTTGGAGTATTCACAGATCATTTTTTAAAAATCCAACTCTATTTTGGAAGGGATTGGGGTCTGGGGGGCAGAGTTGGTGGTGACAGTGGTGGTGACGGTAGTGGATTCAGTTGTGGTGGTTGTGGGGTTATTGCTACTGGAAGTGGTGGCCTTTACTGGAAGGGCTGAGATGGAGGAGATAGGGATGGCATCAATGGGCTCATTTGTGTTAGGGTTGGAGGTAGCCGGAGTACTTGAGGAAGTCATTGATGGGTAGATTAAAGAGACTTTTGCATGAGAACAAATTTTGCAGTGAGAAGAAAAGGGAGCAGAGAGGGCTCTGAGAAATTCAAAAGTTGGGAAAGTAAATCTGTCTGGTTTGGGAGAAAGGGTTTTTGAAATGAATTGTCTTTTCAACTTCGTGTGCTTTTCGGGGAACGGCTATTAAATGGGAGGTTATGATTGCAAACGTGGGGAGGAGATGGGCAATCCCTGCTTTATGTGTTAAGCACGCTTCCGAGAAAATTGAGCTTACAGCCATTATTGTGAAATTATTGGACTTTTATTGAGGAACTCTTCCATTAAATGTTCCATTTAACCGAAGATTAGGGGGCAATATTGGGGTGTAATTATTTGGGCCCGAATTATATGGTGGGCCAAAATCCGCGTAGAGGTATTTAACCCTACGTAGGAACCTGTTTGGGCAGTTGAGTATTTTAAGGAATTAAAAATTTCCAATTAGATTTAATTTTCAACTCCTAAGGAAAGTGTCAGGATATAATCCGATTTCCTTTATTTAAGGAGATTCTGTTAAATCCTATTAAGGAATCATACCTAATGAGGAATCCTAATTCTATACTGGAAAAGAGGTGTGATCACTATAAATACATGACTATATCATAGTCATCACGTACACATTCATATTATTTTATAGCACTAGAGCATTAAACCTCAATTGTTAAACCTTATTCAGCCTATACTTATTCTCACATCGAAGCTATCCTTTGACGGCCCAAGCCGTCAAGTTTTTGGTGTGACTTTATTTCTATGCAAAATTTGACGCGTTTTGATGATTGAGGCACATGAACGAATTTTGGCGTTAACAATAACTATTTTGAATGTGTTGGTGGACTTTGAAGTTGGCAAATTGTTTATCTAATCTTCCTATGTTCCCTTGGTGAAGGTCTAGAATGAACTTAGGCAAATTTTATTTGTAAAAATGATTGTAATGTTATCAAATAATCTTAGAAATGTGAATTATTATTGTTGATTGAGTTTTTGTGATGTTGGCTATAATCTTAAACTACATGTAATAGTTATTGATAAATAAAAAGAAACTCATCTGAGTATTTTCAACAACAAAGAAATTAGCACACTGAGAAATAGAGGAAGCATGCATTAAATTAATCCGAGAGAGAATAAAAAATTAGAGAGGATCCTAATCCGAATCTCAATAATTAATAATAATAGAGAACTTGTAAAAACCAACGAAAATGCTTAGTAGACTAAATGTAATCCACGTGGCATCAATATTAAAATAATAATTCCCTACCTAAAAATTAAAAATGGCCATTAAAAATTATTATTATTTAGAAATTATTATTATTTAAAAATGTTGAAAACAATGTTGAAAAAATTATTATTACTTAAAAATTATTGTTATTTAAAAATTATTATTATTTAGAAATTATTAATATTTAAAAATGTTGAAAGTCGATGTTGAAATTATTATTACTTAAAAATTATTATTATTTAGAAATGTTGAAAGTCAATGTTGATCATTCATCAAAATCAAGAAAAGAAATGGGGCTTTTCTTTTTAAATAATAAAATATTATAAAATAATAATAATAAAATACTATAATAATAATAATTTTAATAATATGTATAACTTCTAGTAAAATTAATAGTATTGTATAACAATAATTTTAAAATAATAATAACAATTTTAATAATAATAATAATAGTATTAATAATAATTTCATAATAATAATAATAATAATAATTTTAAATAATAATAATAAAATTAATTTTATTATAAAAATTTAATTTTATAAAATTAATTGTATTTGGACCCTAATACGTAATCGAAAATGTATTATCCCTTTAAACAAAGTGGAGTAGTAAAAGTTATTATCTTTAAATAATAATAATAATAATTTCAAAAGAATAATAATAGTAATAATAATAATTTTGAAATAATAATAATAAAAATATTAATAATAATAATAATTTCAACATTGACTTTCAACAATTTTAAATAATAATAATTTCTAAATAGTAATAATTTTATGTAATGACCATTTTGTAATTTTTGAGAAATGACGATCAGAATAAAAAAATTCTAAGAACTATGAAAATCGGATGATGAAAAAAGTTATTACATTTGACTGATCCATTGGGAGTGATGATTGTTTTGAACGGAAATTAAAATTAATACCATTTTGTAATATTTGAAAACTTATTCGAAACCCATAACCAAAATGATGTATTAAAAATTAGAGAGAGATCCTAAAATCTCACGTCAATATAACAGCGGGTCTACAAAAATTGATTGTCCAAATGTCAGGCCAGTTTTGGCCTGAATAAGTGGAGCCCAATATGTCCTATTTGAAAAGTCCAAAAAATAAAATAACCAATTAATTATATGGGTGGCTTCTTTGACTATTATTTCTAAAAATTTCAATTTTTGTTATCAATTCTAACCATTTAATCAAAGATTTTTTAATTTAAAATTGAAATAATTAATTTAAATTTTAAAATATAAATCTCTACCTTTAAGGTATCTTATAATAAATGTAACTGCATTGACAAAACTTAAATCATATATCAGTTTTAGATTTAAAATTATTTTAAATTAATTTTAAACTATCAATATTGATCTTATATTATAAAATGAAACGGATGAAATACTTTTTATTGTGTTTTCTCGTTTGAAAATATGTGCATTAAAAAACAATGTTCAAAAATATGTTTGCAATTTCTTAATGAAATTATGAAAAAAAAATGTAAAATAAATTAATTTGTATATGTTGAAAATGTATAATAAATCCCACATTAATTGGTTTGGTTATTCATGGTGGTCAATACAATCTCACTTAATCGGTAAAAAAACAGACCCCATCGTTAATGCCACGAGTTATTCTAGGTGGATATGTTATATTTTATATATTTAAAAACTTTGATTTATATTTTTATCTAATATAAATACAATAAAATAAAATTTAAATACACTGTCCAATTTTCATGTCTATATAGAGTTTTTGATTTTGATATAAAAACACATTTATTAATCATGTATTTATATGTTTTTCAATATAAATTTATCATATATGTTACTAACTTATAGTATTTCTTAAGTTCGAGTATGTACTTCTGCGCAAGGTCAACACATTCAAGTAAATCCCTTGGCACGAAATCAACATTTAGAGCCACATTTTATTCTTTTTTATATTCGTTTATATTTATACTTTAAACAAAAACAAATTATTAATTTTAAGTGTTTTATTTGTTTTCAAATTTAAATTTGACACTATTAATCTCATAATTATAAAATGACTTAATATTTTTGACATTATAATTATAATTCTAAGATTAATAGTCTTGAGATTATAATCTCATGGATTATAATCCTGAAATTATAATCATTGCAAACAAACATAGCCTAAAATAAAAGAAATTTGATATTTTGACAACACTTTTTGACATTTTTACATAAAAAATATCGCTATAAATATATAACAACTAGAAAAATCGTCACTATAGGATCTATAGCGATTATTTTCATGTGAAAATATCATTTTCTTTTGTGGAAATATAAGTTTTCAAAATAAAATTCTTGAGACATTCATAATAGGACATATGGAGTATATGACTTTGAAGTTTGAATCCTTACATTATACAATACTTATAAACATAGGAGACGGAGAGATGAGAAAAAATCAGTAAATAGATGAAACAGAGTTCATGAACAGAAGTCAATACCCGAACCATACATTATCTTGCTGTGCAACACAGACCATAAAAGGCCATAAAAACTACGTAATACCCACAGCTAGAAATTCATCTATGGTGCGTTCTTGACTCCCATTTCCAAACAATAATAATGAAAATTAAAAGAATAGAAACCAAAGGGCTGCCGCTAAAAAAAAAATAGAAAAAGGAAAAGTAGTTGAAAATGGTAATGAAGTTTTGCAGTAAAAGAAAAGAAAGAACAGCTCAAGATGCAGAAGCAGAAGCATGCAGCAATAACTCAGCTTCAGCTATTGATGATAGTGCATTCACATCCCCCAACTAACCCCTTTCAATACTTCATTTTCTCTCATCTGCACGCGTATTAAAGATCTAATGCAGCAGCGGCAGAAGATTCAGAGACAAAATAAAGCACGATGAAAATCAAGAAGTAGAGCAATTCAAGGCGGCTTTAATTTGCTGGACAGTGTTACCAATAAGATTATTAACAGTATTCACCGACTCTTGGCTCAACTTAGCCGATGGTATGCTGCTAACTAATATTTGAATAACAACAGTAACAAGCGATCCAGCGGACCTACCTGCCACCCCGGACGTGGTGGCGCTGGTGGAAGATCCCTCGCCGTGCGGTAAATTGTCCGGCCTGCCATCGGGCGATATTGCGAATCCCGAGGGCAGCAAGGGGATGTACGAGGGGTCCTCACCACTCATGGCTATGTTTATGGCAGGTAGGTTTACAGGACAGTATACAACTAGGGAGCCGGACGAGTCGATGCAGCTTTCCTGGAGTATTAACATGTTGTTCTGGCTAGTATTGAAGGCCTGGTCATTAAAGAGACTAATAAATATAACAGTAGAAGTAATGAGATGACAATGTTCATAAATATTGTTCTGGCTAATTTTGAAATTGTGTCTACTCTTTTAATAACATTCAACCAATGTTCATGTACTAGGTTCGTAAAAATAAAGTCCAAAATGAGGGTTAATAAATTGATTTTGAAAGCGGACTCTTGTTTTGGAATAGATGGAGATTGACATTGTTCATGTTTATGATTTAGCTAGTATTAAAAGTCATATACGATGGAGTTGAGATTAATTGCAAAATAAGGAAAAAATCTGCAGTATAAGAAGATGTTATGGCGATTATTGGAACCCCTTTTAAATTAAGAGATCAATTATGATAACTCAAAAGAAAATCTAGAATTGGTAAAGGGGATTAAATACGAATTCAGGGGATTAGTATTTAAATGGTGATTACCCGGAGAACAGAAATGCAATTCCCGGGATGAGATCCATTAGCAATGTGGGCAACTTCTTGGACAGGATTGTGGTCAGAAAGAACATCCCACTAGGTAAAATAACAAAGGAATATCAAAGAATTATAAGAGTAATATGGCTCATCATTTTTATCTCTAGAAAAAGGAATAGAATGGAATATAGTCGATTCAAATGGTTTAGAGTGTACCTGAGGTCGCATTCTTTCATCCCTAAAGAAATTGAAAACATTTTGGGGAGGGATTGGCAGCCAAATTGTAGCGGCTGCACTAAGAACCAAGCCATTTAGGCTGGCCAGGATCAGTGCACTTATGAAGATGGGCTCGTACTTCAAGCTCATTCATCCCAGAAAGCGTTGTCCATTGCTGAGCATTAGAAAGATTGATGCTGGAACAAAAATTGTTCACCATTCTCTGGGCAAGTTTCATCATGCTTCTTTTGCCATCAGGCGAAGGAATAACTGGAAAATGGATATAATTTTTTGTTCTACTACTTGCAAGTTGCAACATAACTAAATAGATATAACATTAAAGAGAAAACGAAGCTTGTAAGTTACCTCCTCCAAGATCACGAGTTGAAGTGCTGGTAACCATTAGACAAGCTATTCTTTCGCATGTTCTTTGAAGAGTAGAAAGCCATCGTTCGGCTCCAAATGCCAATCCACTGTAAATATGATCTCTATAAAGCCTTTGGATTGGACTTTTATCTTCAATTTCCATGTGTTCCACCCAAGTAACCTATTCTTGCAAAAATAAAATTTATCTAGGTTAGAAAAACATAACAGCAAAACTCGGTAAAGCATTAGAATGAATTTAGGACCTTGGAGTAGCCATTAGGCATGTCTTGAATTAAGCATCCAGAAGGCAGACGGTGAGATCTACATTGAGATGTAAAATGGTTTTCTTGAGGAAGATCATACGAAACATCAACTAGAGCCCATGAACCTTGCTCAATTTGCTGACAAAATCGAAGGAAATAGAACTGCCGAGTTGGTACTAAAGGTGATAGCACTTGCAACTCTTCATACATCTGCCATTAAGAACAACTTTCATTCATGTAAATTATTGAATATAAAATTATCCCATATAATACATACGTATGTAACCGAAAACTGGAAAGAAAGTAAACAAATTATTGTTTATTATTACCAGTTGTAATGAACCACTTTGGCTCCCCATCAATCCAGATGATATTACTTCAATCGTTCTTGCCCTAGAGACAATGGTGGGAAATAGCTCCACCCATTTGTTCTACAAATTTAGAAAACAAGTTGATTTCCAATTCCATGTTCGAGGCATTAAAAAATAGCTAAAGGGAATATTAAGAACTAACCGAGTCCATAAACATATCGACCAATGCCAAACCATTCATAATCACAACACCTGAATCCCTTGATGCCTCAACTCGAACATTAGGATTTTTCAAGTGGCTACTAGCTCTTGGAAACATCCTCTCGTAACTTTCAAGATTCAGAACTTCCCTTCCATCAGGCATCGACTTCATCCAGAGAGGTTCATTGCTTTGCAAAAGCCTGATCAATTCGTCCATAGCATTACCAGCAATATCCGCCATAAGGGACTTATCTATATCAGTTATGCTCATTGCCTCAAAAGGCAGGTTTGGAATGGTCGACGAACTGCCGGGTAGAAGATCAAGATCAAGATCAAGCGATGGACCAGCCATCCCTTGAACCCCAAAACTTGCCATGGATAAATCCAACGAAGATAAATGAATTGGCTGCACAGGTGGGAGTTGCGAAATAGGCCTCCCAATGTACTTGGCAGCAATGCTTGAAACTCTATCAAGCTACAAATCATGCCAAATAACATAAACAAATTACTACATTTTGCTCAAGAACATGATTTTTCATCTTCAAATTGAAATGGAGACTACAAATTTAAAACATTTTCATTTCCATGGCAAAAATTTCATGCAAGTGATTAAAGCTCGTAGACTCAATGAGAACTAACCTCTTCTTTCAACTGGACATTTTCTATATGCAATTTTTGCTCATTGAAATAAGGATCTTCTCCTACAGGAGGGCCTCCACAAGAAGGGCAAATCACATTCTTCAGTGCCTCTCTAATTGCTATGTTTTCGCATCGAATCTTATCATTCTCAGCGCGAAGTACACAATTATCTGCTCGCTCGTGTTGTGCCTAAATTAATACAATCAACATTATTATACCCCTCTAACCAAAAAAAAAAACAAACATAATTAAATTTAACAAAGCAATTAAAAAAAGGGAAGAACCTTCATTTGCGTTCGCCTGTTTTGAAACCAAAATTTAATCTGGCGAGGAGACAAACCCAACTCTCTGCTTAATTTCAATCTCGTTTTCTCATCTGGATGAGGACACTCTTTGAACAACCTTCATTCCCCATAAAAAAACATTATCAACAAACAAACCTCATTATCATCAAACACAAATATTGCAAAAATACTAGTCCCTCCATCCGGAAATTAGAGTTATATTATTGATACACTTTTTCTTTCACAAACTAAGGTTTGTCCATGACATTGTTAGACATAAATTTTCTAGAATTTCCTTTTTCCAATATTAAATTTTAGGACTAAAATTTGTTTAATAGCGAAGATGTAATCTAAAAATTATGTCTTAGAATGAGTTACCAGAAAATTCTAATAACTCAACTCAAATGCTATAACATTGTCTTAAAATTCACTTCAACACTAGGGTTTAAAGAAGAATTATGAAGATAAAAGAAAAAATAAAGTAAAGTTGGATTACAACTAAATTTAGCCATACCCTTCAAGCTTCTGAATCTGGTTAGCAGTGTGGCGGTGGTAACGTTTCTTCCTCCCGTGAGGATCGGCGGCGTCATGGTGGTCGTCGCCGGAGCCACCACCTCCTCCGGTACCATACTCCATAACTGCTAATAACAAGAAAAAGGGTTCCGGCAACTAGTACTAGTAGTAGTGCTGTTCTGCTGCTGAAAGTAATAGTACTCTTGAAGAATTTCCCTTAAATCATCAGTTCCCATTATACCATATAAACAAACCCAACAAAATTAAAAACAGTAAAAAGATGAACAGAGAAATAATTATAAGGGGTTTTGTATTTTATAATTTATAATTGATAATATAAGAATAAGATTTAGATTTGGTTATATGGGGTTTGATTTTGAGCATGTGATGGTCATGTTAATAAATAGCATTGTTTTTAAACAATACCCATTTCCACCTTTTTGGATTTTGGCGTGGGTAACGGCCGGAAAATTTGAGATATCACCATGAATTCAGATTCACTATATATATACATATACATATACATATACATATAGAGAGAGAGAGAGAGAGAGAAAAAAATTAAGAGAGAGAAATTTTTGGGTGAGTAATTAAAAGCAAAGAAAATTATTATAGGGGGTAGGAGAGGGAAGGTGGTAATTAAGATTGGTAAGAGAGCCAATTACCCCCCATACATATTATATGTATTAAGATTGGTAAGAATTTTACTCTCTTTTTTTTAACGTCCAACTTACATAATTTATATCGATATATGATTTAAATTTTATCCATATTAAATTTCGACAAATGTAAATACATGTCATAAGAAAGTAATAATAATTATTATTATGTATTATTGTATTTTATCTTTTACGGTTTTGATCGCAATGTACGGTGAATATAAATCATTTCATTTATAATTATAATAAAAATATCAGTTCTTTCCAAAATAATATTCAAATATATGTAAAAAAAATTTATGTAAATAATATACTATCCTCAATTCCAAATTATTTGATGATTTTCCTCAAAAGTATATTTTTGAATTTAAAATTAAGTTGACTCATTAAAATTATAAAAAAAAATAAAACTTACAATGAGTAATACTTTTTAAATAACTTATAATATCTATCATTATATTAATTAAAACTAAAATACTTTATGTCAATTTTAAATTAAAAAATCTTATAAATTTACTTTAAAAAATCAACAATGTTCAAAAATAAGTTTTAGCGTTACTATATACGCATGCAAAAGAGAAGATATCAATTTTATTGTGTTTATAATGTAGATTATTTGATAATAACTATATAAAATTTGCTTGTATTTAGTTTTTTTTATTCAAATCTATTCATTTTAAAAAGAAAAACTCTAATGAGAAAAATGACAAATTTCCTGTCCAATTTTTTGTCTGTTTCAATTCATTAAAAATTCAATAACAAAAAAAAAAGATAGAAGCTTAATCTCTATTTTTTTTCAAGGATAGATGTTTAGAAACCTTTTATATATACGTATACGTATATGTATATGTGTGTGTATATATATATATGTGTGTATACTGTATTTTGTTTTATTGTAACCGACGGATTTAAAGCAATTACAGGAGGAGACACCCTTTTAAATTCAAGGCACCATTCGAGATCATTGCTGCTGCTACGACTACTTTCTCTCTCTAGATTACTGCTACCACCAAACAGAGTTATTATTAGTAGTGTACAAATGATGATGATGAGTCACATATTTGTCAGGCATACAGTTCGGGGAGCTTTTATGGCAAGCAGCCGGAAAAGACGTTACGAATAGCCGGCGGCTAAACTTTTTCCGGCGAGTTTGATTTGGAAGTTGTAAATATGCCATTGTTTAATGATAGTACTATTTGTTAATTTGTGACGTGGACACGGATTACGATGGACAAAAGTCAAAGGTAACACCTTTTTGGATTGGGGACCCACAACTCTGGAATTGAAGTTTCTGGCCTGCCAAAAAAAAGAGAAGAAATAAATAAGAAAAAGAAAAGGGAGAAATTGAGTGAAAGTAGGAATATCAGAAATGGATTGCAAAATCATTAATTAATTTTTGGAATCTCTTTAGTAATAATGTATAATTAATAACTTAATATAATGTAGGAATTAAATGTTTTGAATTTTCAATCATCAAAATTTATTAATGGAATATCGTGTGTGGATTGGTTTTTATTTTGGTAGAAGATTGAGAATTAATGGGCTAATTTATTTATTTATTAATGGAATATCATGTGTACACAATTCAATTTTGGATGAGGCTAATATTTATAAAATTTATTAATAAATAACAAAAAAAAATTGGATGAGGCTAATATTCAATTTTGGTTAATACGAAGTTAACTTTGATTAATAGGTCGAAAAGTGATCTCTATCTGTGTCAGTATTATATTAGTCAATTGAACAATTTCATAGTAACCAAATTTCATTTGGTCTATTTTATAAATGTGAGCTATTAATATAATTTATGATTATATAATTTTATTATGAATGTGATTATATAATTTCATTATGAATGTGACACTTGAGTATTATTTGGTGAGACCTGAGAACCGAACAAATCCCGTACAAATACCTTAATCTCTATCTACACATTATTTTCTCAACTTTTGTTAGGTACACTTAGACGTGGCTGTGGATTTGATATTATTCTCGTTTTAAAATTAGAGATATAATTTAATTTTTGAGATCAAGTGAGTCATATTAAATTTTAAAATTGGTATGACTTATAAAAATTTAAAATAAAATAATTTTTTTAAGTAATTATTTTTATTATATACTATATAATTATAATAATTGAATCAACTAAAATTAAATAAATTCACATCTATTTGAAGTTTAATATATTGTCGTTTGATTTTAAAAATCAAATTGTATCTTTAATTTTGAATAGAAAGAGTATAATTTTTAAACTTAAAAATGATGTAATTTTAAATTTTTTAAAACAATAATAGGGAATAATGCCTTTCTTTTTTTTCTGTTTTTATTTCTCATGACGACTAGGAACGGGTCACGTAGTTAGTAGTATTGTTTAAATAGTTTATAATTTTTATAATTGTATTGTCTAATAGGAAGTAAATAAATACATATTAATTTTGAATTTAAAAATATATTAAATTAACCTCAAAGAGACAATATTGATATTGTATTTTAGAACAGAAGGAGGATAAATTTCCAAATTTATTAAACCTAGAAAACTAATACAGTTTTTGTTTGTATTTTATAGAATTCCCTAAATTCCACAGAAAATCACAAATCATATTATTAAGCTTTCCCCCAAAATTCTTCTCAAAATAACATCTCAAACTCTAGATTTTATTTTTTTTCTACAAAGTTTACTATTTTCTAAGAGTATGCACCACATTTTGCTTGGGTTAAAATCATAATTTTTCTTCACATTAGTCAACTAAATATCAAGCAATGAATTCAAAATTTGCCATATTTTTGTCAATATCTATCTATTTATTTCAAAATATAATAGGGTAAATCCCGAGTCATTTTAGCTATAATTGTAATAAAATATTTTCACTTGATTTGCTTTAACATTAGATTGAAAGTGGAAAGAAAAAAAGTTAAATGACACTTCTATTCTTTTAAGTTGTCACTCACTTTTAAATTGATTTTTAAAATTTATTTTTTGGTCAGTTAGGCCCTTAAAGTGGTTTTTTTAGTGTTTCCGTTCCTCCTACCTGATTTACCCAAACCCGACCCATTTTGACCCAACCTGACCCAGTTTGGCACAAACTCAATTTTTAATATTTTAAAGTAAAATGAATATTTTTAATATTCTAAAAAATATATTATTTTTTAAAAAAAATTAAAATAATAATTATATTTAATATTTCAAAATAAAATATTTTTAAATAATTATTATATTTAATATTTTAAAATAAAATATTTTTCAATAACTATTATTTTAATATTTTAAAATAAAATATTATTTTAAAATAATAATTATATTAAATATTTTAACATAAAATATTATTTTTAAAATAATTTGAAAATAATTATTATTTTTATTAATTTTAAATTAAAATATAATTTTAAAATAATAATTATATTTTATATTTAAACTAAAATAGTATTTTTAAAAGTTAATAAACTAAAATAGTATTTTTTTATTAACTTTTTTTAAAATAAATTTTTACATAGAAAATGAAAAAAATCTACTGTTTTTAAAAATAAAGTTTTATTTTCTTATTGAATTTTTAAAATCTATATTTTATGAAACTTTACTCATTTTTGAAAAATAAAATTTCTAATATTTTTCAAAATAATATTAGAAATTTTATTATATGTATTCTTAATATTAAAATTTTTAAAAACAAAAACTAAAAATAGAAATTAAAATACAAAAAATAGTAAAAGATAAAAAAGCAGATTTAATTTTTTTTTTTAAAATTAATTTTTTAAAAATAATTATTATTTTCAGAAAAAAAATTTGATGCTTTTTCATTTTTTTTAAAAAATGAGTAAAGTTTTATAAAATATATATTCGAAAAATAAAAATTTATTTTCGTAAAACAAAAATAAATTTTTTAAAGATTTGTAAATTTTCAGTAAAATAATTTAGATTTAAAAATTTTTAACTATACTTTTTTGAATCTATATTTTTGAAACTTTACTCATTTTTGAAAAAAAAATAAATGTTTCTAATATTTTTCTTTAAAATAATATTTATATTTAAATATTTTAAAAATAATATTTTATTTAAATATAAAAAATATTAATTATTTTAAAAAGAATATTTTATTTTAAAATATTAAAAATAATTATTATTTTTAAATGATTTTAAGAAAATATTTTATTTTAAAATATTTAATTAAATTATTATTTATCATTTTTTAAAATAAAATTTTCTTTTAAAATATGAAAAATAATAATTATTTTAAAAATTATTTAATTCTAAATATTCAATATAATTATTATTTTATAATTATTTTAAAAATAATATTTTCTTTTAAAATATTAAAAAAACTATTTTTAAAATAATTATTTTATTTTAAAATATTAAAAATAATTCTTATATTTTAAAATATTAAAATTTGGGGTTTGGTTAAACTGGTCGGGTGGAGTCAAAAATTGATCAAAATGGATAGGGTTGGGGTCAATTTGGGTTGGAGGAACGAAAACATAAAAAAAAAAATGTCACTTTAAGGACCTAACTGACAAAAAGTTAATTTAGGGACGACTTTAAAAGTGAGTGATAAGTTGGAGGTATAAAATTACCATTCAGCCAAAGAAATAATACAAGCGGGAACTTGTGAATAAGTTTGAAATGTGACAAGTCACAACCAGCTGTGTATATTTTATTTGTGCACAGTCTTTCAAAATTACGTCGTTTTGGTAGATTTATTTTTGATTTCTGATTTGGGAGAAAAGAAGTTATTTTTTTAAAAACAAATTTGCCAAAATGACATAGTTTTGACAGTGTGACACCCCTAAATCCGGGTATTTCATTTCTACCAGATTTGGTGTTCACTTGTTAAAAAATTCATATCTAACTACCCAAACATAATAAAGTTTAATAATAAACCTTCCCATTAAAGGGTTACATCAAAAAGTCCAATAAAAATCTCCCAGGTTATCTAACCTTTAAATACAAAAATCATATGCGAAAAAATTAAATAATTACATCACAATAACTAAAAACAAAGTCTGACAATATTAAAAGTCAACATGTTTACAAGTCTTCAATACTTGTTCATCTTTCTTTTTCCTTTACTGGTGCTAGGAACATTGACCTTCTCAAGTTTAACTGTAATAGTTATATAAGCAAGAGTGAGCAAACAATGCTCACTTGAAATGACAATGAATAAAATTTTATAACAACTGTCAAATAATAGGCTCAATAGAACTGAACAATATGCTCTATCAATGATAATCAAAATCTGAAATATATATCGGAGGGTCATAAGACCACGAACTATGTCCATAGTTGTAAGTAATCTTTCAACTTAAACTTTAACAGTCATAAGACTATAAGGACTCCTCATACTTAGGGAGGATCAACCATTCATACAATGTATTGTGCAAAAATATTTCAATGCTATGCGTAAATTATCCCCTATAATAAGGTTGTTCATGTGACGCCCCCAAAATAGGTCCACACGACCCATTCTGAGTCGCCAGATATCACATTATAAAAATCAAATACAAACTTCATTTATATTAATCGTTGAATCGTCAGTGCAAAATACTTACAACATATAAGCTGTGAGTTTTAATATAATATTGTCTCGTAGACAGTATCCAAACTCAAATTACAATGCCATATAAAATACAGCAGCAAATATTTCATAACCCCAAAGAAGAATGAGAAGATTACTATCTTGTTCATTCTAATGAGGTGCACTTTTGACGCTTTCAAAGTCGGGTTCTTATCACCCTATTTTTGTTCACCAACATCAATTATTAAGTGACGTATAAAATACGATACACCCGTCTTAAGTCCTCAATACAATTATATATTGCATGTCATGTCATTTTATAATTTATTGAGAAGCTTCGACAGTCTCGGACCATCACATTATTCCCCTGTTATCCCCGCTTGACCCAGCTACACTCTTAATACCTGAAAGGAATTGTGAAGCAAAAGGGTGAGCACAACTAGCCCAGTAAAGAATATCATGACTAAAGATAATTAAATTATCAATAGCCTTCATCGATGAATAAATCGTAGATTTAGAACATATGGTAGATGATAAAACTTTTCAACCATAGTTGCAGCGGAACGAGCAATCCATTAGAAGAGTCAAATAGACTATAAAGTCTATTATCTTCTCCATGTTTAAAAGTCCACCAACAATGTTTTATCCCTGTAACATTAATCAATAGTTCCTGTCCACAATCATATGAATAACTCATAATCATAATTGTGGTTCTAAATTCCTCTTCGCACCCAGGACGAAGATAATTTTCATCACCTGTCTTTACCTGAAACATCAAAGATCGTGGTTATACCAAATCACAATTCCTGTTCATAATTATATTAATAAATTCATCTTTGCACTACGGGCCAAAGTTATTCATTAACTGTTCATCTTTGCACTACAGGCCAAAGACATGCAACTGTATTTTTAAAAGAGTCAAGTAGAGCATGATATCTACTATCTTTTACGAATTAAAAGTATTTTATCAATATTTTATCGCTAAGACTCAGCTTAATAAATAATCCACATCATCGAATCATCCTTGCACTACGGCTAAGGATATTCATCAGTATCACGACCACGAATTATCCATGCACTACGGGCCAAGGATATTCGTGTTTTCACCAATGGTCATGATTATACCGAATAATTCCTGGTCATAATCATACCAACAATTATCCATCAATGCACTACGGCCAATGAGAACTTTTACCACATCATTTGTAACATTACGGGTTATGATTATACCGAATGATCCCTGGTCATAATCATACCAATCAACAGTCCATCTATGCACATAAGCCAAAGATAACTTTCATCACAATATAAGCATGAGGATGATGACAATGATATAAGAATTCAATCAAACGAGATCAAGGATAATTATTAAAGACTTTAACAATTTAATTTATCCAGAATTTATAAATGTCCAAATTATCAACACGATACTGCTTCGTGGAGTAAAACTCAAGAATAATATCCATGTATCAAAAATAATTTGAACAGAAAAGAAATAAATTTTTTGGTGAATAGTACCCCATGAATAGTACTTCGGGAATAGTACCCCGTGAATAGTACTCCAGCATGAAAAGTGCCCCAAATACCCAAGTGAATAATACTATAGTGAATAGTAATCGGGTGAATAGTAATCCGTGAATAGTAACTCGTGAATAGTACCCCGACATGAAAAGTGCCCCAAATACCCGAGTGAACAATATTTGAGTGAATAGTAATTGGGTGAATAGTAACTGGTGAATAATAACTCGTGAATAGTACCCCTGCATGAAAAGTGTCCCAAATACCCGAGTGAATAATACTAGAGTGAATAGTAATTGGGTAAATAGTAACTCGTAAATAGTAACCCGGGTGAAAATATTGATATTTAATAAGAAAGTTTAGATCAATATTCCAATAAAACGATCTTTGGATGAAGCCAAGAAAACTCAAGGATATTCCATTAATTTCAAGGATTATAGAAGCAATACTTACTATAGTAAGTTTAGATTTAAGAATATGAAAAAAATAACATACGAAATCAAGAATGGATTTTCATCTCATATACTAAGACGTAATCCGCTGCAGAGACAAAGTTATTCCGACATATTAAAGGATAAATACGAAAAATAGTATTCCTTATGAATACGAAAGAAATAATACCCTTTACGAATATAATAAATAATACCCCTTACGAATATAAAAGAAATAACGTCCCTTACCTTAGTAGAAGACCGGATACTACAATAGTGAAGTAGCAGAATACTCTTCTTCTTTCTCTTTATAGTTTCTCTCTCTATAGCTTCTCTTGTGAATCTCAGTGAATTGGTGAAAATGAAAGAAGAATTAAGCTTCTATTTATAGGAAAATAGACTAAATAGTAACTAATTCATGAACGATCCAGATTGATTTACTATTAGAACGGACGATCCAGATCGATTACTATTAAAACCACAACCGACGGTCCAGATTGATTTACTTTTAAAACCACCACCGACGGTCCAGATTAATTTACTATTAAAACCACCACCGACGGTCCAGATTAATTTACTATTAAAACCACCACCAACGGTCTAGATTGATTTACTATTAAAACTACCATCAATGGTCCAGATTGATTAACTATTAAAACCACCATCAATGGTCCAGATTGATTTAACTTATTACGCTTTAGTACCCCTAAAGTTTTCCAAGTTTGCATTATTCCCCTCTAACTTTTGTAATTCACTTATATTCAATAAACACATTCTTAATACTTCAACAATCATTCATCATTAATATTATAACTCACAATATTTAACAACCAGATCGTTCCTGTGAGTTAAGGGGCTTTCCAATAAGGATTTCTTCCTATCATGCATTGATTAGATTATCTAACCTCTCCTCGATGTAACTTCTGACATTGTCAATATTGAAAATAATAATATGAATAACTTTGTCGTCTCAATTATTGATTTAATAATATAAAATATTATGCAGATCATACTGTGACAATAATTGAATCAAATAACGTGAGATAATATGTAACAATTACTGTAGCAATAATTGAGTAAACTGAGTGACTTCTTACGTAAGCATCAATAATTAATATTGTATGCTACTATGCAACCACGCGTATTACTATATTTTTACCACCGGGTATCTCAACTGTTTAACGGTAAAACTTTTGCCTTTATTTTTATAAAAAGATATTTCTGTCATTTTCTACCTACGACAATACTTCCGTTATGAGGTCCACCAATGATTGTGTCGTCGTACAAATATTCCCTGTTAATACGAATATTCCCCGACCAATCAAATATTCCCCGACACAACGAATATTTTATATCAACTTGCTTACTTTGTAAAATTTTCAAATATCACCCTTAACTTTAACCTTTTATCAATTTAACCATTTACTAAATAGAATAATAACTGTAAGAAAATTAAATACTTTCATTTCATAAATTTCGGGGTCTCACAATCTCCGCTCCTTATGAAATTTCGTCCTCAAAATTTACGTACCTGGTAGTTCGAAGAAATGAGAATACCTTGCTTTCTTTTCGGATTGTACCATCCCGGTTATTTCCTCTGTATCATGAATTTTCCATTTCTCATCTCCTTTATTTCAGATATCATTCTAGAATATATCTTCAAAACAAAGGTTAATTGACATATCATAATTTGTCAACTTATCAAGTAAAAATTTCAGCTTAGGTAAGTCACACACTAGCGAAGTATATTTCTCGTCTCTCCCCTCCTAGTTTTAGACTCATATCTCCGCCAGCGACCATATCCCTAAGCTCTGATACCATTTGTGACGCCCCCAAAATAGGTCCACACGACCCATTCTGAGTCGCCACGTGACGCCCCCAAAATAAGTATACAACACCTATTCTGAGTCGCCAAATACATGGTACAGAAAGCAAACTACAACTTTCATAATATAATTATCGTGCAAAATACGACAACACATACTGTGAGTTTAAATACAAATATTGTCTTCAAGACAATATCCACACTCAAATAAGTCCTCATTATAATTATTCATACACTATTTTACAGAAATAATGAGGATCTGCTAAAACATCTTTCTAGAACCATCACTCCATACCCCGACTCAGATCCTCGCTTTATGTTCTCACCTCCGAGAAGAAAATGGAACAAAAGGAAAAGGGTGAGCTCAATTAGCCCAAGAAAAGAATATTATGACTAAGATAATATACAACAAATTATCATTAGTCTTCAACAGGAAAAATCGATAGAATATAATGACATAACAAGTTTTAGATCAACAAATGCAACAAAACAAAATCCATTAAAAAGTCACGTAGAGAATGAATTCTACTATCTTCTAAGATTTAAAAATCCATCATCAATATTTTATCCCTATAACATCAATCAATATACATCTTGAATCAAATATTCATCTTTGCACTACAGCCAAAGATATTCATTTTAGATCACCAAATTGGTCATGTTCATCTCAACATCTGCTCATCTTTGCACTATGGGCCAAAGATATTCATCGATTAATCATTCATCTTTGCACTACGTGCCAAAGATATTCAAGAATATCATCATTTAAGACCGAGGATGATGAAAAATATTTTAAAGAAAACGAATCCAATGAGATGTAATGACAAATATTAGGGATTCAGACATACTTTATCCAAGATCAATAATACTTCATAATAACCAATTGTGAAGCAGAATTCAAAAATAAAGATCAAAACATGGATACAATCAAAGATAGTAACCATAATAGACATCTTGGACAAAAAAAGGAAAATTTTATTTTTCGGTAAATAGTGCCGTATTCGTGAATAGTGTCGTATACGTGAATAGTGACCCCGACACAAAAAGGTAGAAATTCCACAATAAAATCCATACCAATATTTTGGTATAATGATATTGAAAGAATAACATCATTACGAAAAAAAATAACATCCCTTACCTTAAAGATACAGTACTTCGAAATGGAATATCGGATATGATGCTGAATGAAACTTGTACTGAATAGCAACTCTCAAAGTATCTAAATACTCACAAAATACGCTCGATAATATAGAGAGAAAGAAAACTTGTTTCTGGTGTGATTTTCAATTCTAACCTAAACACCTATTTATAGAAAAATGCTAGCATGCCGAAGCAGACTTGACCTGCTACCTGATGGCTTTATCTGCTACTATTGCCACCCACCACATTTGAAATAAAATTTGAGCACATTTCTCACCAACCAAAAGTGGGGCCGACCAATTCTAGAAATTTCCAAAATGTTTTATCATTTAAACAATAATCAGAAACTTTAATAATTTATAGTAAATAACCCTTTTATCAGAAAAATATGAATTATATGTCCGTTCCATAGGAAATCAAATTCTCTACAACTTTGCAGAAGAAATTTTTTCCGAATTCCAAACAGAAAATATCCGAATTCCACAAACGGATGATTTTTAACACCTCTTAAAATTCATAACAAATCATACGTTCATTTTTAACGGCCGGATTAAAACTATACCTCACACAATAGAGCTTTAAGAACACCGATTTGATTATTTAATACCTCCATTCCGACAAAATACTGATAAAATACCTCAGCTTTAATTCTTTCATTTATAACCACATAAAATAAATATATCCATCAATTATATCCACAAAAATAAATATTTCCTTATCATATAAATCAATAATTAATTATTCACAAATAATATTACAAAATCACAATAATGACAATCAGGCTGTTCCCAAGAATGAGGGGGCTTTCCGATAAGGATTTCTCCTTACTAGCGCGCAATTAGGTGACCAAACCTTTCCTTGACAGAACTTTCTAGACATTGCCAATAATGCTATCTAATAATATTATTCAAATAATATAAATTATTGATCTGATAATGGGAAATATTGTGCATTGACAATTATTAATAAAACAACAATAATATAAAATATCAACGCATCAATTATTGAATCAATAAAATAAAAATATCAATGAAGAATTACTATAACAATTATTGAGTAGTGCCTTTCACGTAAGAATCAATAATTCAAAAATACTTTGTGCAATACCGCAGTCTTCACTTGACAACCACGCCAGACATTGTTGTATTTTAACCACCGTGTAATCCAATCAAAGGTTAATCTGATAACGATTACGCCTGCTATTTATAAAAACTCAAGTTTGTCGCTTTTCTTCATCCGACCATTTTCCGCATGGGCCCACGAATGGTCAAGGCTGTCGTATTTAATATTCCCAAAAGTGAAGAATATTCCACGACCAAACGAATATTCCCTAAACAAAAATATATTTTATAACCACTTGCTTATTTTGCAAAATTTGCACATTTCACCCATAACCAAAATATTATATCAAATTAACTCCTTATTATTTTAAGATAATGAATAGAGGAAATTCAATTTTATTTATATATAAAAAAAATTCGGGGTCTTACAACCTCCCCTCCTTATAAAATTTCGTTCTCGAAATTGACGTGCGTACCTGGTGTTTCGAACAGGTGAGAGTACCTCGCTTTCATTTCCTATTCCAACTCCCAGGTCATTTCCTCAATAGCATGGTTCCTCCACAAAACCTTAACTTGTGGTATAATCTTGGTGCATAGGACATGCTCTTTCCTATCCAAGATCTTAACAGGTACCTCCTCGTACGTTAAATCTTCGACTATTTTGTCTGGTTCTAACTTAATGATGTGGTTCGGGTCTTTCACATATTTACGAAGCATAGATATGTGAAAAACATTATAAACACGAGACATGTTTGGAGGTAACGCGAGTCTATAGGCCATATTTCCTACTCGGTCAAGAATCTGAAATGGGCCAATAAATCGTGGATTGAGCTTTTCTCTCTTCCCGAATCTTGTAACTCCCTTCTATTGAGCAACACATAACAATACATGATCCCCAATATTAAATTCCACGTCCTTTCGATGAAGATCAGCATAACTCTTTTGTCAATCCTGTGAGGTTTGAATACGTTGTCGAATAATTTGGATCTTTTCTGTAGTCATGCGTACCAATTCTGGTCCCAACAAAGTTGCTTCACCCACCTCGTGCCAGCATACTGGAGAACGACACTTTCGTCCATACAACACCTCAAATGGAGCCATGCCTATACTTGCTTGATAACTGTTGTTGTAGGAGAATTCCACCAATGGTAAATACTTATCCCAACTCCCTTTGAAGTCTAGAACATAGAGTCTTAATAGATCTTCAAGAGTTTGAATAGTACTCTCTGATTGTCCATCCGTTTGAGGATGGTATCTTTGGCCGAATCAATCAGAACTGCGCTCCATAGCTTTCTCGCTAACCCAAAATCGTGAAGTGAATCTTGGGTCACGATTCAAAACTATGGATACTGGCATGCCATGCAATCTCACAATCTCATTCACGTACATACGAGCAAGACGTTCAAGGGAATAAGTCTCACGTATAGGCAAGAAATGAGTAGACTTGGTTAATCTATCAACAATAACCCAAATCGCATCTACGCCTTGAGAAACCTTGGGAAGACCCGTAATGAAATCCATGGTAACATGTTCCCACTTCCATTTTGGAATCTCAAGTGGTTGCAGGGAACCCTTTGGCACTTGATGCTCCGCCTTTACACGTTGACAAGTTAAACATCACGAGATAAACTTCGCGAGATAAACTTCGCGATCTCTCTCTACATATTGTTCCACCAAAATGTATGTCGGAGATCATGATACATTTTAGTACTCCCAGGATGGATTGCAAACGGGGTGTTGTGTGCCTCCATCATGATTCTAAGCTTCAAGTCAGAATCGTTACGAACGCAAAGTCTAGAGTTGACTCGAAGTATTCCTTCTTCTTCGATTCTTGCTTCTGTTCAAGCATCACATATCGGGTAACACAAGCTTGAATTGTTGCATCCTTTTACTCCACGACCGCCTTCCGTTCTTCAGCCTACTCTTCTAACTCATGAATTCGATTTTCCAATTCTAAATTTTGATCATAAAATTCTTCTAATAAATTATCCTCAGGTTCTTCTTCTTCTTCACTCTCAACTGCTACCTCTGCGACTATCTCGGGTGCAACTATCAATTCTTCACTCACAATATGGATATCTCTAATTCCTTCTTCGTCTGACATCACATTATCCTGGTTGGTGATTAGAGGTGTCTCCACGATCTCATTCACTCCATTGTTAACATTCTCAGCTGTCATTCTTAAAAATTGCCATAAAAAAAAGTGTTAATTAAATAAATTAACATATCACATAATATCCTTATATTATGACCGACCAACAAATAAGCTTAGGTAGGACACACTAGCGAATGATTTACTCGTCTCTCCCCCCTAGTACTATTCCCCGATCTCCGCCAGAGACCATATCCCTAAGCTCTAATACCAACTGTAACGCACCCAAAATAGGTATACAACTGTAAGACCCCAGTTTTTATAAATAAAGATGAATTTTCTATAAATATTATTTTTGAATATTATGGAATAATTTGATATAATGTTATAGTTTTGGGTAATATTTATAAATTTTGCAAAGTATACAAGTGGTTATATTATATTCGATTGGCTCTGGGAATATTCGGTTTAGCGAGGAATATTAAATAACTACTCAATCATTGGTGGACCCCACAAATGTAATTATTGTCGGATTGAGAAAAGACAAAAATATTTTATTGAAATAACGGCGAAGTTTTACTGGTTGATCTTTGTTGAACTACTTTCAGTAAAAGTAAAAGAATACGATGTCGTGTGGTCGCATAAGTAGCACACCTGATTGATTATCGATGCTTATGTGAGAAGTCACTTAGTTTGATTCCATTATTGTTTATTAATAATATGAATTATTATAGCGATAATGACGTTTTGTTTTATTCGTATTATTAACGTAATAAAAAGCGAAACATCTTTTTATATAAAATGTAATACTTTATTAAAGTTATTTTATAAATAAAATATATTATATTTTATTATATAGTGTTTTGCATAGTGTTTTGCATAGTGTTTGCATAGTAAAATATTTTATATAAATAGAATATATTATATTTTATTTAAAAGATTTTTCTTTAAACATGGACCGTCGATTAAAGTAAATCAATCTGGACCGCTTCATGGATTAGTTACTATGCATTCCATTTTCCTATAAATAGAAGCTCATTCCTTCATTATTTTCTTACGAATTCATTGAAACTCTGAGAGAAAATTATAGAGAGAAGCTATAGAGAGAAAGTTATAGAAAGAAGAAGAGTATTCGCTACTTCATTACTTCTATATTCAGGTTCTTTTTACTAGTAGGGGTGTTATTCTTTATTCTTGAAGAGAACTTACATTATTCCATTCACTATTATTCTGTTGGAATAACTTTTGTAAAAGTGGCATACCCTATACATAACTCAGATAATGCTGTGGCGTACCCTATACTTGGTGAAATCCTTATGTTATTCCATTGCTTATTTATTCTGGCTGGAATAACTTTTCATATAATGATTTTACCCTATACTTGGTGACATTCTTTTATTATTCTCGCTGGAACATCCTCGCTCGTGTGTTTTACAGGACTGGTTCCGCTTTTTATTATTACTGTTGGAACATCCATGCATGTTTTTACACCGGACTCGGTTCCGCTCTTTATCATTCATTTGGAATATCCTATCGTGTGTTTTACACCGGATCCGGTTCCATCTTTATTATTACATTGGAACATCCAATTGGTGTGAATTTCACGACTGGTTCCGTTATTATTATTCTGTTGGAATAACTTTGTCTATCGCAATCTGCGCATGCATGGTGATTTCTTTTGTTATTCCATTCTTTATTATACCCAGTTAGTTAAAACTTTGACTTCTATACTCCATGAAATTAGTAGAATATCCTTGATATTTGCGTTTCATCCAAAGATCTTTTCACGGAAATATTCTTCCGATCATTCTTGAATTTTACTCTACAAAGCGAAGATCATGTTGATAATTTGGACGTTAATAATTCTGGATAAAATAATTCTTGAACTTGTTTTATTGAATTCTTATATCATTGTCATCATCCTCATGTTTATATTTTTTTTTAAAAGTCATCTCGTGGCACTGTAGAGCATGGATGGACTTGGTATGATTATGACCATGGATTATTCGGCGTAATCATGACCGTAATGTTACAAATGATGTGATTAAAAATCCTCGATTAGTAGTAGTGCAATGATGGATGATTGTTGGCATGATCACGACCATTAATGAATACACAACTATTCTTGGCCGTAGTGCGAGAATAATTGTGATCGTGATACTTAAGAATATCCTTGGTAGTAGTGCGGGGTGATTCGATGATGTGGATTATTTATTAAAAGTGAATCTCGGCTATAACAAAGGATGAAAAAACTTTTAAAATCATAAAAGATAGTAGATTTTATTTTCTACTTGACTCTTTTAATGGATTGCAGATATTTCACCTGCAGATTAAACCGGGTTGTCTATTGTATTTTATCGGTTTAACATTGTTGAAGACTATTGATAATTTATTTTGCATTATCTTAGTCATAATATTTCTTCTTTGGGCTAGTTGAGCTCACCCTTTCTTTCTTTCACCTGTTCTCTTGTGAAATGAGAATATAAATGGGACGAGTCTGGGAAACGAGTGATGGTCCTGAAGATAGCATTAGTAGTCCTCACTATTACGTGAAATAGTGTGATAATAATTGTAATGAGGACTTTTTGTTTGAGTTTGTATAATATCTAGTAGATTTATATTTGTATTTAAACTCACGCTTTATGTCGTATTGTATACCTACGCTTATGTTAATAAGTTGTATTTAAATTACAGATCATGTAAGTGGCGACCCAAGATGGGTGATGTATACCTAATTTTGGGGGCGTCACGGTTGGTATATCAAAGCTAAGGGATATGATCCTGGCTAAGATGTGAGAAAAGTACTAGGAGGAGAGAGACGGGGAATACCTTTCGCTAGTATGACCTACCTAAGTTTTTTGTGCTATTTTATTGGTCGGCTCACGAATATAAAGGTAATTGTTAAATGTCAATTAATCTTTTGTTTTGTGGCGATGTCTCGAAAATGACATCGAGAATGTTGAGAATAGCAATGGAGCACAAAGCGTGATCGTTGATTCACCACATATCAATAATCGGATATAATGTGCATCGTGAAGGCGACAATCCTCATGCAAACAACAACACCGACCAAATGATGAATGATCAAATGTTCGAGAGGCTTTATGCGATTTATGCAACAATGAAAGTAGAGCGACTCTGTCCAAAAACGTGGGGTGGAAACACGGAAAACTCTCGGGTCACCGCTAAACAATTCAAGGAGCCGGGACCACCGGAGTTTAAGGGAGAGCCAAAACCACTTCAAGCGGAAGCATGGATAAAGCAGATTACCAAGATATTTGATGTCTTGGGATGCTCAGGAGCAAAAGGTTCCCTTCACGCCTTTATGTTTGCGGCGGAGGCGTGATTCTTCGGTGGGAATCGGTAAACGTACTCAACTTTCTTTGTCTTGAAGATATCTTGCGAGAAGTTCCAGAGTCGTTCAACGACAAATACTTTCACGAAAGTATTCGCCACATGAAGGAGGTGGAGTTTATCAAGTTGGAACAAAACAATATGACCGTGTCGCAATACGAGGCAAAATTTGCGGAGTTATCACGGTTTATATCGTCCACTTGGTGGATAATGAAGAGAGAATGGCGCGAATGTTTTTAAGAGGTTTGAAGTCGGAGATACGTCGAACATCTTATTTCTCATAAACCGTGTTTGTATTCGGATGTTGTAAATAGGGCTCGATTAGTGGAGCGCGATAACGAAGTCAACGTAACTAAAAGAAAGAGAGCGGTAAGCAAAGTTATAATACCAATGAGAGTAGTCATCGAGCGGTGTGACAACAAGCGTGGAGGAATCAACGAGGCGAGATATGGTAACCACTTGGTGGTAATCGAGGCCAAAACAATAAGAATGGACATTTCAAGAAACGGAGATTCAACAATGATGGAAAGACGTCGGCACCAAAGACCCGTTGTTAAGGAAGGAGAAAGACCACCTATCATATGCTTCAAATGCGGAGAAGAGGGACACATCGGTCCGAATCTGTGCCATGCCAGTCAAAGCATGTTATAATTGTGGAAGAGAAGGTCACTTAGCTCGATTTTGTGCGTTCTGAAGACAAATTCAACTAGGATGGAGGCACCAAAGTCGTCATCCCCAAAAAGTCAAAACCAGATGGTCTGAGGAGAAGTTTGTTGTGACCTCCCGAGAGCAAGGAACCCGAATGAGGTCATCACGGGTAAGCTTATCATAAACTCTAATGAAGTCTACACTTTATTTGATCTGGGTTCTACCCATTCTTTTATTTCTCCTACTTATGCTCATCGATTAAATTTGACTCAGGAGAAATTAGACTTTGACTTATCTGTGGAAACTCCGTTGGGAGAAACCTTCATTACATCCACTCGTTTATAAGTCTTGTTTGGTTCAAATCGGTACCCTCACATTACACCGTCGATCTTATTTCATTAAAAATACTTGCATTTGACGTGATTCTAGGGGATTGATTGGTTAACTACTTATCATGCAAAAATTGATTGTTTTAAATAAGGTTGTTAGCTTTCATATTCCTAATCAACCTATTATCTTAATTCAAACGACCAAACCATTAAAATCAATCACGGTCATCTCAAGCCATAAAGCTATTCGTTTATTGAAAAATGGATGTCAAGCTTTCTTAGCTCATGTCATGATTTAAACAAAAATAAATGGGTTTTGAGCGATATTTCTATTGTTAATAAATTTCCACGACGTATTCCCGAAGAACTTCTCGCCTACCCAGGCGTGAAATTGAATTTTGTATCGACCTTGAACACCCGGTACAAAAACCTATTTCCAAAGCCCCATATCGAATGGCTCTATTGAACTTCGTGGAGTTAAAGACCCAACCTGCGGAATTGTTAGACATTGGCTTTATTCGTCCTAGTACTTCTCCTTGGGGTGCTCCTGTTCTATTCGTGAAGAAGAAAGATGGGAGTATGCGACTTTGTATTGATTATCGGGAGTTGAATCATGTCACCATCAAAAATAGGTATCCATTGCCACGTATTGATGACCTGTTTGACCAGTTGCAAGGAGCCAAATTCTTTTCAAAGATTGATCTTCGTTCCGGATATCACCAATTGAAGATTAGAACCGCTGACATTCCAAAGACGGCTTTCAGAACTCAGTACGGGCATTATGAATTCCTAGTCATGTCCTTTGGATTGACTAATGCTCCTGCTGCCTTCATGGATATGATGAACCGAGTATTCAAGGAATATTTAGATCACTTTGTGGTCGTCTTTATTGATGACATCCTTATTTATTCCAAAAGCCGTGAAGATCATGAGCAACACTTGAGGCTGACACTCCAAAAGCTTCGTGAATATAAGCTTTATGCCAAGTTGAAGAAATGCGAGTTCTGGCTTGAAGAAGTAGCATTCCTTGGGCCGCGGTATCAAGTCATGGAATATCTGTTGACCCTGAAAGATCAAGCTATTCAAAGTGGGAACAACCTAAATCGAAGGACCGAAGTCGTAGCTTTCTCGGTTTGGTTTGGTTATTATCGGAGATTCGTGGAAGGATTTTCTCGAATCGCTACTCCATTGACTTCGGTGACTCGAAAAGATACAAAGTTTCGGTTGGAGCGAAAGAATGTGAGAAGAGTTTTCAAGAACTCAAGAAGAGACTTATTTCAAAGACTGTTACGACAATACCATTTGGCTCGGAGGATTTGTCATCTGATGATGCTTGAGCAAAGGGTTGGGATGTGTTCTTATGCAACATGGAAAAGTTATAGCCTATGCCTCATGACAACTCAAAGAATATGAGAGGAATTATCCTACTCATGATCCGGGTTAGCAATTATCTTTTGCACTTAAAATTTGGAGGCATTACTTGTATGGGGAGAAAGTGGAGATCTTTACGGATCATAAAAAGCCTCAAATATTTCTTCACTCAAAAGGAACTCAACATGCGACAACGACGTTGGCTTGAACTGCTGAAAGATTATGATCATACCATCCAATACCATCCTGAAAGCGAACGTGGTAGGCGATGCATTGAGTAAAGATCGTATGCAAGTAACGAGTGCGTTATTGTCAACACAAAGGCCCATTTGTGTGACTTGCAAAGGATGGAGATAGAGTTAAAGACTCGAGGACGCGTGTGATGATAGCAAATATCTGAGTAGAACCAGACTTTAATCGATAAAGTTAAAGTCGCTTTCAAGCTACGCACACAGAGTGATCGCGTGATGAAGAAAAAGTGCAAGAGGTGCTATCGCCGAAGCAAGAATCGATGAAGAAGGAATACTTGAGTCAACTCCGGACTTTGTGTTCCTAACGACCACGATTTAAAGTATAATATCATGATGGAGGCGCATGACACACCATTTGCAATCCATCTCAGGAGTACCAAATGTATCATGATATTCGTAAATACATTTTGGTGGAGCAATATGAAGAGGAGATAATATACCGCTTATCTCAAGGTGTCTAACTTGTCAACGAAGTTAAAGCGGAGCATCAAGTACCAAAAGGTCCATTGCAACCACTTGAAATTCCGTAATGGAAGTGGGAGCACATTACCATGGATTTCGTTCTGGGGCCTTCCTAAGGTTTCTCAAGGCATTGATGCGATTTGGGTCATTGTTGATAGATTGACCAAGTCTGCTCATTTCTTCACCGATCGAGAAACTTATACACTTGAACGTCTTGCTCGTATGTACATAAACGAGATTGTAAGATCGCATGGTATGCTTTAAGTATCCATAGTTTCGATCGAGACCCAAGATTCACTTCAAGATTTTGGGTTAGTTTGCAAAAAGCTATGGGCACGGACTTACGATTTAGCTTTCGGCATATCATCCTCGAGACGGACGGACGATGGAGAGGACTATTCAAACTCTTGAAGATCTATTAAGACTCGTGTTTTTGATTTCAAGGGAGTTGGGACAAGTTTTACCATTGGTGGAGTTTTCCTACAACAACAGATTATCAAGCAAGTATTGGCATGGCTCCATTCGAGCGTTGTATGGAAGAAAGTGTCGTTCTCGGATCTTTGGATGAGGTGGGTGAAGCAACGTTGTTGGGACCGGGAGTTGAATACGTATGACTACGGAAAAGATTCAAACGATCCGACAACGATAAAAACCTCACAAAATCGACAAAAGAGTTATCTTTGATCTTCATCGAAAGGGCGTGGAATTCAATATAGAGATCATGTGTTGTTAAAAGTTGCTCCATGGAAAGGAGTTACAAGATTTGGAAGAGAGGAACTTAATCCTCGATTCATCGGTCCATTTTAATCCTCGATCGAGTAGGAACCGTGGCCTATAGACTCGCTTTTTACCGCCAAATATGTCTCGTGTTCATAACGTTTTTCACATATCCATGTTACGTAAATATGTGAAAGACCCGAACCATATTATTGAGTTAGAACCAGGACGAAATAGCGGAAGATTTGACGTATGAAGAGGTTCCCTGTTCAAATTTTGATAAGAAGGAACATATTCTACGCTCCAAGGTTATACCTCAAGTCAAAGTTTTGTGGAGGAACCACGATGTTGAGGAAATGACTTGGGAGTTAGAATCAAAATGAAATCAAGGTATCCTTACCTCTTGACATACCAGTAATGCACCCTAATTTCGAGGGCTAAATTTCATAAGAAGGAGGTTGTAAGACCCCAGCTTTTATAAATAAAGATGAATTTTCTATAAATATTATTTTGAATATTATGGAATAATTTGATATAATGTTATAGTTTTGGGTAATATTTATAAATTTTGCAAAGTATACAAGTGGTTATATTATATTCGATTGGTCGGGAATATTCGGTTTAGCGAGAATATTCGTAACTGGCACTCAATCATTGGTGGACCCCACAATGTAATTATTGCCATTTGATTGAGAAAAAGACAAAAATTTTTTATTGAAATAACGGCGGAAGTTTTACTGGTTGATAATTGTTGAACTACTCGGTAGTAAAAGTAAGTAAAGATGTCGTGTGGTTGCATAGTAGCACACGGTATTGATTATCGATGCTTATGTGAGAAGTCACTTAGTTTGATTCCATTATTGTCGATTAATAATATGAATTATTATAGCGATAATGACGTTTTATTTTATTCAGATTATTAACGTAATAAAATGTAAAACATCTTTTATATAAAATGAATACTTTATTAAAGTTATTTTATAAATAAAATATATTATATTTTATTATGCATAGTTTTTTTATAAGGTGTTTTGCATAGTGTTTGCATAGTAAAATATTTTTATATAAATAGAATATATTATATTTTATTTAAAAGATTTTTCTTTAAATATGGACCGTCGATTAAAGTAAATCAATCTGGACCGTTCATGGATTAATTACTTATGCATTCCATTTTCCTATAAATAAAGCTCATTCCTTCATTATTTTCTTACTAATTCATTGAAACTCTAGAGAGAAAATTATAGAGAGAAGCTATAGAGAGAAAGTTATAGAAAGAAGAAGAGTATTCTCGCTACTTCATTACTTCTATATTCATTTTTTTACAGTAAGGGGTGTTATTCTTTCTTCTTCAAGAGAACTTCATTATTCCATTCACTATTATTCTCGCTGGAATAACTTTGTAAAAAGTGGCATACCCTATACATAACCTCAGATCATGCTACAGATACCCTATACTTGGTGAAATCCTTATGTTATTCCATTGCTTATTTATTCTGTTGGAATAACTTTGTATCTGTGGTTTACCCTATACTTGGTGACATTCTTTTATTATTCTCATTGGAACATCCTGTCATGTGTTTTACACCGGACCGGTTCCGCTTTTTATTATTCTGTTGGAACATCACATGTGTGTGTTTTACACCGACCGGTTCCGCCTTTATCATTCTCCGCTGGAATATCCTATCCGTGTTTTTACACCGGATCCGGTTCCATCTTTATTATTCTGTTGGAACATCCCGCTTGCGTGTGAATTTCACCGACCGGTTCCGTTATTATTATTCTCTGTGGAATAACCTCTGCCTACATCGCGCAAGCACCGCATGCATGGTGATTTCTTTTGTTATTCCATTCTTTATTATACCCGGTTGGTTAAAACTTTGACTTCTATACTCCATGAAATTAGTAGAATATCCTTGATATTTGCGTTTCATCCAAAGATTTTTCACGGAAATATTCTTCCGATCATTCTTGAATTTTACTCTACAAAGCAAGATGTCATGTTGACAATTTGGACGTTAATAATTCCTGGATAAAATAATTCTTGAACTTGTTTTATTGAATTCTTATATCATTGTCATCATCCTCATGTTTATATTTTTTTTAAAGTCATCTGTATTCGTGTAGAGCATGGATGGACTTGGTATGATTATGACCGAGGATTATTCTTATTGTAATCATGACCGTAATGTTACAAATGATGTGATTAAAATCCTCGATGGTCAGTAGTGCAATGATGGATGTTGTTGGCATGATCATGACCATTAATGAATACACAACTATTCTTGGCCCGTAGTAAGGTGAATAATTGTGATCGTGATACTTAAGAATATCCTCGTCAGTGAAAGTGTAAGGTGATTCGATGATGTGGATTATTTATTAAAGTCAATCTCAAATATAATAATGATGAAAACCTTTTAAAATCATAAAAGATAGTAGATTTTATTTTCTACTGACTTTTTAATGGATTGCATATTTCATGCTGCGATTAAACCGGTTTATCTATTGTATTTTATCGGTTTAACATTGTTGAAGACTATTGATAATTTATTTTGCATTATCTTAGTCATAATATTATCTTCTTCGGGCTAGTTGAGCTCACCCTTTCTTTCATCGTTTCTTCGAAATGAGAATATATTTGGACGAGTCGGGGAAACGAGTGATGGTCCCGAAGATAGCATTAGTAGTCCTCACTATTCAGTGAAATAGTGTGATAATAATTGTAATGAGGACTTTTTGTTTGAGTTTGTATAATATCTAGTAGACGATATTTGTATTTAAACTCACGCTTTATGTCAGATTGCATACATTTGTGCTTATGTTAATAAGTTGTATTTAAATTACATGATCATGTAAGTGGCGACCCAAGATGGGTGATGTATACCTAATTTTGGGGCGTCACACAACACCCATTCGAGTTGCCAAATACATGGTACGTAAAGCAAACTACAACTTCAATAATACAATTGTCGTAAAAAACGACAACACATACTCGTGAGTTTAAATACAAATATTATCTTCTGTACAATATCCACACTCAAATTAGTCCTCATTACAATTATTCATACACTATTTTACGTAAATAATGAGGACTAAGTAAAACATCTTTCTAGAACCATCACTCCATACCCCGACTAGATCCTACTATGTTCTCACCTCCCGAGAAGAAAAATGGAACAAAAAGGAAAAGGGTGAGCTCAACTAGCCCAAGAAAGAATATTACGACTAAGATAATATACAACAAATTATCATTAGTCTTCAACAGGAAAAATCGATAGAATATAATGATAACAAGTTTTAGATCAACAAATGCAATGAAACAACAATCCATTAAAGAGTCGATAGAGAATGAATTCTACTATCTTCTAAGATTTAAAAGTCCATCATCAATATTTTATCCTCAGAACATCAATTAATATACATCTTGAATCAAATATTCATCTTTGCACTACAGGCCAAATATATTAATTTGTATCACCAAATTGGTCATGTTCATCTCAAGACTGCTCATCTTTGCACTACGAGCCAAAGATATTCATCAGTTAATCATTCATCTTTTGCACTACAAAGCCAAAGATATTCAATAATATCATCATTTAAGACCGAGGATGATGAAAAATATTTTAAAGAAAACGAATCCAAAGGAGACGTAAGGACAAATATTAGGGATTCGTATTACAGTTTATCCAAGATTAATAATGCTTCATAATAACCAATTGTGAAGTAGAATTCAAAAATAAAGATCAAAACATGGATACAATCAAAGATAGTAACCATAATAGACATCTTGGATAAAAAGGAAAAAATTTATTTTTCGGTGAATAGTGCCGTATTCGTGAATAGTGCCGTATACGTGAATAGTGACCCCGACACAAAAAGGTAGAAATTCCACAATAAAATTCACACCAATATTTTGGTATAATGATATTGAAAGAATAACATCATTATGAAAAAAAATAACATCCCTTACCTCAAAGATATAGTACTTCGGAATGGAATATCTGGATATGATCTTTGAATGAAACTTGTATCGAATAAAGAACTCTCAAAGTATCTAAATACTCACAAAATACGCCTCGATAATATAGAGAGAAAGAAAAACTTGTTTCGTGTGATTTTTAATTCTAACCTAAGCACCTATTTATAGAAAATGCTAAAGACGTCAAGACTTAAGACTTGACCACTACTACGATGGCTTTTACTCGCTACTATTGCCACCCACCACATTTGAAATAAAATTTGAGTACATTTCTCACCAAACAAAAGTGGGGCCAACCAATTCTAGAAATTTCCAAAATGTTTTATCATTTAAATAATAATCAGAAACTTTAATAATTCATAATAAATATCCCTTTTATCAGAAAAATACGAATTATATATCCATTCCATAGGAAATCAAATTCTCTACAACTTTGCAGAAGAAAGTTTTTTTGAATTCCAAACAAAAAATATCCGAATTGCACAAACGGATGATTTTCAATACCTCTTAAAATTCATAACAAATCATACGTTCATTTTTAACGGTTCAAAATTTGTGGATATATACTCAACTTATATATGTATAACATATTCAAAAATCACAACGATCCAACGGCCGGATTAAAATTATAACTCACACAATAGAGCTTTAAGAACACCGATTTGATTATTTAATACCTCTATTCCGACAAAATACTAATAAAATACCTCAGCTTTAATTCCTTCATTTATAACCACATAAAATAAATATATCCATCAATTATATCCACAAAAATAAATATTTCCTTATCATATAAATCAATAATTAATTATTCACAAATAATATTACGTAATCACAATAATGACAACCAGTCGCTCCTCAGAAAGAGGGGCTTTCGATAAGAATTTCTCCTTCTCAAGCGCCGCAATTAGGTGACCAAACCTCTCCTCGATGTAACTTTCTAGACATTGCTAATAATGCTATCTAATAATATTATTCAAATAATATGAATTATCGATCCGATAATACAAGCCAATCATGTTTGATGATAAAGCATATACTTTGTAATAATCTTATTCATTTATTAATAAAAAGTATTAATTTATTAAAGGCTTTTAATTATCTACACGATGTCGCTTTTATAATATGTGATAAACCCATAGTTTTAAGCAATGCTTTTAGAATAATGATGATGATCATTCTAATGAGATCTAAATTTTAGAAAGCTTAAAACTAAAATAGTTCCCAATCATCGATTACTAAATCGGGGATTAGTGAATCCGATAGATCGGTACATACGCTGTTTGCTTCATCGATGAGGATGATCGATCTCACGATCATTTGTGTGGAGACACTAAAGCAAGTATGTAGGTGCTTATTAGAGAATAAGTTCACCGAACGTGGCTCGCTAAGGAATACCTAATGGAGTTTTATTTGCCATTAATAGAATTCTCAGAGTGATAGTAGTACAAGTAATCCTCGACTCGAGATCATCATAGTATCTCGTGTATGATGAGTTATACTTTGACTTATTCCTTAAGACCCTTAGGTATATCAAAGGGTATGCTTGGGTATAATAAGTCAGTATATGGAGATAATGTATGATCAATAAAGAATCTACCACTTCTAATAAAAGAAGAGAAATGTCCTATGTGATTCGATAAATGACAACCCAAAGAGTCCTCGGTTAAGGCGTAATGAAATTAGAAAGGAGTTTCTAATTTGCATTATTTGAGTCAGGCATTTAAGATCGAAATACATATAATTAAATAAAATAAGACTCGACAAAGAATTCCACGCCTTATATTTAATCGGGACATCAGATGGTGGAAGGATCAATTGCATTTGCAACTATTTACTCAAAGGTTCTTTTATGATTAATGTTGAAATCTATATTATCCGGAAAGTCGCTGATCGCTAGGAGGCTTATCCCTATCAGAGAATAAATATTATTTATTTAAATAAATTAATTGTTTAATTTATTTATTTAAATAAGATTAGAATTGTTCTAATTGATTTATTCACAACCTATTAATACGGAGAACCTAAAGGGTCACACCATAAAAAAAGAAGAATAATTATTTAAGAAGTTAATGGCATAATCGTAATAATATAAAGTTATATATTTAATTTAATCTATGGTGATAGAATAAATTAAATAGCTTAATATTTATTATTTAATATTTTAGAAATATTAAATATAAATTAATAAGAGGAGTCTTATTAATATTATTACAATTATTATTATTTTTTAATTTCTAAAAGAGTTTAGGAATTAATTTAATATAAGTACTTCATTTATTCCTAATCGATTAGAAGGAAAATTAGTTAAAGGAGTTTAATTAATTATCCCTAATAAGATTAGGGAGCTTAATTAATTAAAAGAATTTAATTAATTAAATAAAACCCAATTCCTTAATTGTTAAGGTGGGTCACCCACATCTATAAATAAGAGGAGTCTTATTATGGGTGATGGGGTCATTGATTTTTTTTACAACATACATATAATTCCAATTTGTCGGAGAGACGCCTTTTTCTATAGTAGATAGAAAAAACTAGGGTTTAGCCAACCCCCCTCTTCTTGAATTTTTATTTTTCCTCGTGGATCACCCTGAGGCCAAACATTCGGGTGGCTAACGCCGATCAAAGGAAGGAACCAAAACCCTGTGATTCAAGTCGAACGCGAAAAGGATTTGAGGTGAACTTGTACCGAGGAAGCTCGATCTTCAAGGGTATGATTTTATTCTTTATCTTTTTTTCGCTTAATTAATAATTGTGCATAAAGGGTGATCCGTATATGGTTTGTAAAAATTTTTTAAACTCGATTTTACACGCTCGCATTTTTTTGCAATTTGATCATGGCTTATGAATATTACAAACCTAATAAAGGGCATCGAGCCAAACCTTTATGCAAATTATTAATTGTTTTAATTTGATATGATATATATGTATTTAGAATAATTTAATTGGGCATAATTTTATTGTATATAAAATTTATTAAAAAAAAAAAAAAAAAAAAAAAAAAAAAAAAAAAAAAAATTTTTTTTTTTTTAATTTTTTTTTTTTTTTTTTTTTTTTTTTTTAAAAAATTAAAATTTTTTTTAAATACTTTTTTTTATTAAAATATTTAAATTTTTTATTTATATATTTTAATATATATAATATATATATATATATATATATATATATATATATATATATATATATATATATATATATATATATATATATTAAGTAATATATATAATATAAATAAATATAAAATTTTATAAATTATATATATATATATATATATATATATATATATATATATATATATATATATATATATATATATATATATATATATATATATATATATATATATATATATATATATATATATATATATATATATATATATATATATATATATATATTAATTTATTTTATAATTTAAAATAAAAAATTTATTTTAATTTTAAATAAAAAGTTTTATTTTAATTTAAAAAAAGTTTATTTTAATTTTAAAATTAAATTTCATGCTAACTAATTAGAGTTGGAATTGATTCCATGATAACTAATTGGAGTTGAAATTGATTTTATTTTTCCTAAAATAAAGGAGTTTATTTTATAAATAAAATATAAATATTTCTCCTTAAATAAAGGAGTTTTTTAGATATTAAGATTTTATATTATTCAAAATAAAAGAGTTTATTTGTGAATAGGAAATCCTAATTTCCTTAAATAAAGGAGTTTATTTATTTAAGATTTCATATTATTCAAAATAAAAGAGTTTATTTGTGAAAAAATCCATTTTTCCTTAAATAAAGGAGTTTATTTAAATATGAAATAAGATTTCATATTATTCAAAATAAAAAGAGTTTATTTGTGAATAGAAAGAAAATCCAATTTCCTTAAATAAAGGAGTTTATTTAAATATGAAATAAGATTTCATATTATTCAAAATAAAGGAGTTTATTTGTGAATGTGAAAGATTCCGTGTTTCCTTTAATATAATTTTTTTTTATGGAATTTTCAAAATTAATAAAAAAAAGAGTTTATTTTAATTAAAGAATTTTTTTTATGAATCGATTCCATAATTAATTAAAATAAAAGAGTTTATTTTAATTAAAGATTTTTTTTTATTATGGAATTGATTCCATAATTAATTAAAATAAAGGAGTTTATTTTGATTAAAATTTTGATTAAAATAAAATAGTTTATTTTATTCAAAATTGATAAATTAAAATAAAATAGTTTTATTTTTTGATTTAAATTTGATTAAAATAAAGGAGTTTATTTTGATTCAAAAATAGATTTTATACTAACTAAATTTGCCCATTAAATGATATCAATATATATATTAAATGTTTATTATTCATAAGATGAATGTTATTTATCGATGCATACGGTGATGTGTATGATAATAAATGGGATTGATTATGGACTATCGACCAATGCGATTGATTTTATTTTAGTCGATGCATTTAATGTATTGGTTTTATTAAATGGGGTCTCACAGACTGCCTTCTAATTTTTTTTAATGTAAATTCTATCTCCTCCTATGCATTTCCCTCGATCACGATCAAGGTTTCTATTTATTTTAAATAGTTTTGTAATAGAATAGTTAGAATTAATTTTGAAAAATTGAGATCAAGGAGCAAGGAGCGCCAAAGAGACCCGCTTGTAATGGAGCCCGTTTAAATGTAATAGTTATATTTAAATATTATTTCTCACACCCCTTGGGGAGTTCAATTTTGTTCACTTGGTGGCTCTAGTGAACCAAACTAGAATAAAAGTCCATAATCAATCCGTAGAATATAGTATTCTATATGCACATGCTTATACTATATATATATATATATTATGCAAACATGCTTCGTGATGTTCATTAATACGACGCGATTTTATATATATATATATATACGCCGCGCTAAACAAGATGAGACAAATTAATAACAAACCCCTCAATTTTTATATTAAGTCCTAAGCGCTCAAAGATATTTGAATATCGAACGTCGCTTTCTAGCATGATAAAATTAATAGAGTATTAAATATTTAATATGAGTTTGTTGTGTCACCACAAGGCAAGTATTAAGTATTTAAGATGTTAATTTATCACATTTGATGCTTATAAAGAAAATTGAACAATATTGTTTTGTCAGTGTCACCACAAGGATGATATTTTTCTTTTTTGAATATACGGAGTGCTAGGTCTGACTTAACTTGGATAATTTTGATTCTGATGTGCCACCACTGATCAAAATAATCTAAGAGGCAAAAGAAAAGGAGTCAGATAGTTGATGTAATCGACAAAAGTTGTTCACCTATTTATTTATATATAGTTTGTCAGTCACCACAAGGCTATATACATTTGAAATGGGATCCTTATTCTCACTAGCAAATCTTTAATTAGATTTTGCCCAACTATATAAGTGAGGGTAATATAGTTTGAAGAAAATAGTGGGAGATACCAATTTAAAACAAGACCTAATTTATTTTGGTAATTAATAAAAGAATGTATGTTAAAATGTTGTTAATTACAAATTCATTTACGTAATTTTACAATGTCTAAAATTACTATCATCATGGGCTATATTAGATGCTAAATTAACCGCATCAATTAAACGGATTGTTAAGGAATTTGAGAATAGTTCTCATAGTCGAAAAGCTATCTTATGTCCTTAATACGCCTATCCTCGCAAATGGTTGCGCATAATGCCTCCGAGGAAGAGATCATCGCTTTTTAGAAAGTGGCAAGATGATGCACAATGGCCTCAACGATCATGCTCGTGATCCACGAGTAACGAGCTTCAAACAAGATGAAACTATGGATGCTTCTACTATATTCCCCGCACATCAAGTAGTCGATGGTGAGGAAAGTAGACCGATAGATATCGACATTCTAAGGAGCTCTTCCGATCTAGAACGGCCAATGGCACTATAGTATGCATAAAAAAGTCTTAACATAATCAATTTGATTGATCAATTAGACAACGAAGTTTTGTCATGGATGGAGAGTTGAGCCAAGATTTGATCTCGCACTCACTCCCTACTTCTTTCACAATTGTTGTGAATTTTTCATATGAACAAGCTAGATATCGCCTCACCGATTTGCTTAACATATTGAAAAATGTCGAGAGTCACTTTCCAACCAAGAAAGATCAAGTCTCACCGGTAGGGGCCAAAGGATCTTCCTAAAAGAAGAACGATTCAAAGAAGGTAAATAGAAAGGCAAAAACAAAGGATAATAAGAACAAAACCGATACGGATAAAGAAAGGAGTTTGCTTCCACCGCAATAAGCCCGACACCGGAAAGAAATCATGAGAAGCATCTCTTGCAGAGGGCTAACCAAAGAAGCTTAGTGAAGTTTCTGCATAATACGCTTTTTGTTCATGATTGAAATAAATTTTTCTTTAAGTCAAGGTTCTACTTGGGTATTGATACCGACTTTCGTTATCATAAATATAGATTTATGAAGGACCAAGGTAAGTAGAAAGCTAAACAAATATAAAGTAATCCTATGTGTGGAAAATGAAGCAAAGGTCACGCATTTAGCCATAGAAACTTATAGTTTAGCAATGCCTACGGCAAATCTATTAAGTCAATAAGTTGTTATCAGATTCCAGCTTCTTGTTAAAAATATTATTTCCATTTTATCATTGACAATGAAAATCTTTTGGTATTATAATTAAGAACAATTGTTGTTCTATTTATAATAATAATGTTTTGTATAGAACCGAATATTACTTAATAAATTTTGTATACTGACTTACATGAAAATAATTTTGCATATCGAACAAATTAGTATAAGAAAAGGAGATGATCATTCAAAGAGTCGAATGTGTGTATTTGTTGAATACAAGTGTGAATTATTCAAAGGTTCAAAGAATTCGTAAGTGAAACAAATTGGCAAAGTATTAAGATTCTTTGATTAGATCAAGGAATAAATACTTGTGCAATAAGTTTCTAGATCATCTCAAATGGTTTTCTCATAATGGACACATCCCGATACGCAATAATCGATTGATGTATCCGAAAGGAAAAATCGCACTTTGTTGGACATGGTGCGTCCATAATGATTTTACCGACATTCCAAAGATCCTTCTAGGATCATGTCCTAGAAATGGTCGATATTCACGAAAAAGGTAACCTCAAAATCCAAATTTCAAGACTCCATAAAAGTTATGGATGTGGAGGATTCCTAATCTTAAGTATGTTAAGATAAGGGGTTGTCCAACTTATGTGAAAAGGTTTCAAAGGATAAGCTTGGGACAAGATTCGACAAGTACAATTTGTGGGACATCCTAAAGTAAGTTTAGGTATATGTTCTATAATCCTACTTAGCAAAAGGTGTTTGTTATGAACACGCCGCTTCTAAGATAAAGGTGTTTATCATCAAAAGGGCTAGTGGGAGGATAATAGATCTTGAAGAGTTCAAGAACCACAAAACACTATAAGTCAAATAAGAGGAACCTCAGAGATGTACCTCCATTGCACCACAAATCAATCAGAACTCGAATAGTACCAAGATACCTAGAGGTATGGATTCATCATGGATGATGATGATGAGGTACATCATCATAGAAGATGATGATCCAGATACGATGATCATACAGAGACACTCGTGAAATGGATCAAGAAGTTTCTAAAATATGAACATTCTGCTTTGATGAAAAAAGAGTTTGATTTTATCAAAAATAAGAATGAACCTAGTGTGTACAAAAGGGTCAAAGGGAGCATCGACATTTCTAGTATTATATGTTGATATACTACTTGATGAGGAATGACATACCAATGCTACAATCAAGAAAGATAAAGTTGTTCAAACATTCCTCCATGAATGATTCGGGAAGAGTATCTTAATCGGGGATAAAATCTATATAGATAGATTTAAGAGGATGCTCGACTTAACCCAAGGAACGATATTCATTTGATGCTAAAGTCGCTTAGCATGGCAAACTCCAAGAGATGTCTCATGTCGATGAGCTATGGAGTGTATCTCTTAATAGTCCCCACAGACTCGAAAAGAGAGGTCGCATGAGTGACAATCATGTATGCAATGAAATGTACGAGACCCGATGTCGATCACCATATTATGGAGAAGTTCACTACGAGTCGCTGAAAACATCTTAAAGTGCTTAACCCAAGACTAAGGATGTGATCATATTCATGGTGGGTCTAAATTAAAACTAGAGGGCTTAATGCACTCAAGTTTTTCGCATGCACTAAGATGACGTAAAAATCCACTTTAAGGTAAAGCGTTACCTCGAATAAAGGGTGCAAAGTTGAATCGAAAGGTTCCAAACAAAGAAAGAGTTGTCGGTTTAGTGATAAAGACAAAGTATATAGCTATAAATGAAGTCGCAAGTTGATTGTTTGGATTAAAAGTTCATTACGTAACTAGAATAGTTCCTAAGTCTCATCTTGATCTAAACATGTGTCAGGGCACTTTCATTTGATTATTAGAATCATCGAAAGATGGGAAATCACTATGTAGATAGTGGACTCTCAAGAACAACATTACATATCCATTAACTAAAGCTTATCCAACAAAGCAGGATAATCGCCACTTAGAGAAGAAGAGTATAAGATACCACGATTTATCGGGCTTTAGTGCAAGTGGGAGATCGAAAGTAGTATGCACACAAGCCAATCATGTTTGATGATAAAGCATATACTTTGTAATAATCTTATTCATTTATTAATAAAAAGTATTAATTTATTAAAGGCTTTTAATTATTATCTACATGATGTCGCTTTTTATAATATGTGATAAACCCATAGTTTTAAGCAATGCTTTTAGAATAATGATGATGATCATTCTAATGAGATCTAAATTTTAGAAAGCTTAAAACTAAAATAGTTCCCAATCATCGATTACTAAATCGGGGATTAGTGAATCCGATAGATCGGTACATACGCTGTTTTCGCTTCATCGATGAGGATGATTGATCTCACGATCATTTGTGTGGAGACACTAAAGCAAGTATGTAGGTGCTTATTAGAGAATAAGTTCACCGAACGTGGCTCGCTAAGGAATACCTAATGGAGTTTTATTCACCGCACAATAGAATTCTCAGAGTGATAGTAGTACAAGTAATCCTTTGACTCGAGATCATCATAGTATCTCGTGTATGATGAGTTATACTTTGACTTATTCCTTAAGACCCTTAGGGTATATCAAAGGGTATGCTTGGGTATAATAAGTCAGTATATGGAGATAATGTATGATCAATAAAGAATCTACCACTTCTAATAAAAGAAGAGAAATGTCCTATGTGATTCGATAAATGACAACCCAAAGAGTCCTCGGGTTATAAGGCGTAATGAAATTAGAAAGGAGTTTCTAATTTGCATTATTTGAGTCAGGCATTTAAGATCGAAATACATATAATTAAATAAAATAAGACTCGACAAAGAATTCCACGCCTTATATTTAATCGGGACATCAGATGGTGGAAGGATCAATCAGATTTGCAGAATTATTTACTCAAAGGTTCTTTTTATGATTAATGTTGAAATCTATATTATCCGGAAAGTCGCTGATCGCTAGGAGGCTTATTATCCCTATCAGAGAATAAATATTATTTATTTAAATAAATTAATTGTTTAATTTATTTATTTAAATAAGATTAGAATTGTTCTAATTGATTTATTCACAACCGCTTAATACGGAGAACCTAAAGGGTCACACCATAAAAGGAAGAATAATTATTTAAGAAGTTAATGGCATAATCGTAATAATATAATAATTATATATATTTAATTTAATCTATGGTGATAGAATAAATTAAATAGCTTAATATTTATTATTTAATATTTTAGAAATATTAAATATAAATTAATAAGAGGAGTCTTATTAATATTATTACAATTATTATTATTTTAATTTCTAAAAGAGTTTAGGAATTAATTTAATATAAGTACTTTCATTTATTCCTAATCGATTAGAAGGAAAAATTAGTTAAAGGAGTTTAATTAATTATCCCTAATAAGATTAGGGAGCTTAATTAATTAAAAGAATTTAATTAATTAAATAAAACCCAATTCCTTAATTGTTAAGGTGGGTTGCCCACATCTATAAATAAGAGGAGTCTTATTACGGGTGAAGGGGGTTGTTGATTTTTTTTTCAACATACGTAATAATTCCAATTTGTCGAGAGAGTACCTTTTTATATAGAGAGAAAAAACTAGGGTTTAGCCAAATACCCCTCTTCTTGAATTTTATTTTTCCTTGGTGGATCACCCTGAGGCCAAACATTGGGTGGCTAACGCCGATCAAAGGAAGGAACCCAAACCCGGATTCAAGTTGAACGCGAAAAGGATGGAGGTGAACTTGTACCGAGGAAGCTCGATCTTCAAGGGTATGATTTTTATTCTTTATCTTTTCGCTTAATTAATAATTGTGCATAAAGGGTGATCCGGTATATGGTTTGTAAAAAATTTTAAACTCGATTTTACACGCTCGATTTTTTTTTGCAATTTTTTATTGCAATTTGATCAAGCAATTATTACAAACTATTGAGAAACTTCAACAGATCTCGCACCATCACATTATTCCTTTGTTATCCCCGCTCGACCCAGCTACACTCTTAATACCTGAAAAGAATTGTGAAGCAAAAGGGTGAGCACAACTAGCCCAGTAAAGAATATAATGACTAAAGATAATTAAATTATCAATAGCCTTCATCATTAATAAATCAGAGATTTAGAACATATGGTAGATGATAAAACTTTTCAACCATAGTTGCAGCGGAACGAGCAATCCATTAGAAGAGTCAAATAGACTATAAAGTCTATTATCTTCTCCATGTTTAAAAGTCCACCAACAATGTTTTATCCCTGTAACATCAATCAATAGTTCCTGTCCACAATCATATGAATAACTCATAATCATAATTGTGGTTCTAAATTCCTCTTCGCACCCAGGACGAAGATAATTTTCATCACCTGTCTTTACTTGAAATATCAAAGATCATGGTTATACCAAATCACAGTTCCTGTTCATAATTATATTAATAAATTCATCTTTGCACTACGGGCCAAAGTTATTCATTAACTGTTCATCTTTGTACTACAGGCCAAAGACATGCAACTGTATTTTTAGAAGAGTCAAGTAGAGCATGATATCAGCTTAATAAATAATCCACATCATTGAATCATCCTTGCACTACGGCTAAGGATATTCATTAGTATCACGACCACGTATTATGCATGCATTACAGGCCAAGGATATTCGTGTTTTAACCGATGGTCATGATTATACCGAATAATTTCTGGTCATAATCATACAAACAACTATCCATCAATGTACTACAACCAATGAGGACTTTTACCACATCATTTGTAACATTACGGGTCATGATTATATCGAATGATCCCTGGTCATAATCATACCAATCAACAGTCCATCTATGCACGTAAGCCAAAGATGACTTTTATCACAATATAAGCATGATGATGATGACAATGATATAAGAATTCAATCAAACGAGATCAAGGATAATTATTAAAGACTTTAACAATTTAATTTATCCAGAATTTAAAAATGTCCAAATTATCAACACGATACTGCTTTGTGGAGTAAAACTCAAGAATAATATCCATGTATCAAAAATAATTTGAACAGAAAAGAAATAAATTTTTTAGTGAATAGTACCCCGTGAATAGTACTCTGTGAATAGTACTTCGGGAATAGTACCCCGTGAATAGTACCTCGGCATGAAAAGTGCTCCAAATACCCGAGTGAATAATACTAGAGTGAATAGTAATCGGATGAATAGTAACCCGTGAATAGTACCCTGGCATGAAAAGTGCCCCAAATACCCGAGTGAACAATATTTAAGTGAATAGTAATCGGATGAATAGTAACTCATGAATAGTAACTCGTGAATAGTATCCCTGCATGAAAAGTGCCCCAAATACCCGAGTGAATAATACTAGAGTGAATAGTAATCGGGTAAATAGTAACCCATGAATAGTAACCTGGGTGAAAATATTGATATTTAATAAGAAAGTTTAGATCAATATTCCAATAAAACGATACTGGATGAAGCGCAAAACTCAAGGATATTCCATTAATTTCAAGGATTATAGAAGCAATACTTACCATAGGAAGTTTAGATTTAAGAATATGAAAAGAAATAACATGTGACGCCCCCAAAATTAGGTATACATCACCCATCTTTGGTCGCCACTTACATGGTACATAATTTAAATACAACTTATTAACATAACTGTCGAGTACAATACGACATAAACTGTGAGTTTAAATACAAATATCGTCTACTAGATATTATACAAACTCAAACAAAAAGTCCTCATTACAGTTATTATCACACTATTTTACAGAATAGTGAGGACTACTAATGCTATCTTCGGACCATCACTCGTCCCCAAATATATTCTCATTTCACAAGAGAACAAAGAAAGAAAGGGTGAGCTCAACTAGCCCAAGAAGAAATATTATGACTAAGATAATGCGTAATAAATTATCAATAGTCTTCAACAATGTTAAACCGATAAAATACAATAGACAACTAGTTTAATCTGCGTGGAATATCAATCCATTAAAAGAGTCAAGTAGAAAATAAAGTCTACTATCTTTTAGGTTTTAAAAGGTTTTTCATCATCATTATAGTTTGAGACTCGGCTTTAATAAATATTCCACATCATCGAATCACCCCTTACACTACTACCCAAGGATATTCTTTAGTATCACGACCACAATTATTCATGCACTACGGGCCAAGAATATTTGTGTATTCATTAATGGTCATGATCATGCCAACAATCGACCATCAATGCACTACTACCAATCGAGGATTTTTACCACATCATTTGTAACATTACTACCCATGATTACACCGAATAGTCTCTCGTCATAATCATACCAAGTCCATCTATGCACTACAGTGCCACGATGACTTTAAAAAAATATAAACATGAGGATGATGACAATGATATAAGAATTCAATAAAACAAGTTCAAGAACTATTTTATCCGAGAATTATTAACGTCCAAATTATCAACATGATAATCTTTGTTTTGTAGAGTAAAATTCAAGAATGATCGTAAGAATATTTTCATGAAAAGATATCTTTGGATGAAACGAAATATCAAGGATATTCCACTAATTTCATGGAGTATAAAGTCAAAGTTTTAACCAACTGGGTATAATAAAGAATGGAATAACAAAAGAAATCACCATGCATGCGGTATTTGATGTATGCAGTTATATTCCAATGTAATAATAATAACGGAACCGTGTCGGTGAAATTCACACCGCAAGCGGGATGTTCCAATGAATAATAAAGATGGAACCGGATCCGGTGTAAAACACACGATAGGATATTCCAACAGAATGATAAAGATTTTAACCAGTCCTGTAAAACACATGCATGTGATGTTCCAATGTAATAATAATAAAAGACGGAACCAGTCCTGTAAAAAACACGCATGTGATGTTCCAACGAGTAATAATAAAGAATGTCACCAAGTATAGGGTAAACCATGCAGATATCAAAAGTTATTCCAATGTAATAATTAGCAATGGAATAACAACAGCCTCTTCATGAATAAGAAAGAATAACACCCCTTACTTTTGGTAGGAGATTGAATACTACAAAGAAAGTAGTAGAAACAAAATACTTTTCTTCTTTCTCTCTTATTCTTTCTATACTTTCTCTCTCTATAGCTTGAATGAATTCGTGAAAAATAATGAAGCCCTAGGCCTCTATTTATAGAAGATTTCTAGCTTAGCACCTGCCGTGTGAAAAGGCAAGTGGCTTGACAACTAATGATGTGAAAAGAAAAGTGGTTTGACGCCTGTAATGTGAAACGACAAGTGGTTCGACGCCTGTAATGTGAAACGACAAGTGGTTCGACGTCTGGTAAAGGTAATTACTATTAACGAAGGTAAATACTATTGACGAAGGTAAATACTATTCACAAGGGTAATTACTATTGACGAAGGTAATTACTATTAACGAAGGTAAATACTATTCACAAGGGTAATTACTATTGACGAAGGTAAATACTATTGACGAAGGTAATTACTATTCACAAAGGTAATTACTATTGACGAAGAGACTCTTAGATGATGACATATACGAGCCCCCATAAAATAATCAAACTTACCACAAATCATAACACATATTTAATCTTTCAACAATTATTAATCATTTATAACTTGTCGTCTCAATTATTGATTTAATACTATAACATATTATACGTAGATGATAATTGTGACAATAATTGAATCAATAATATAAGAGATATGATGCAAAGAATTATCAGTAGTAATAATTGAAAGCATAGCCGAGTGACTTCTCACGTAAGCATCAATAATCAATATCGTGTGCTACTATGCAACCACGCGTATTACTGTACTTTTACCACCGGGTAGTTCAACAGTTTTAACGGTAACACCTCCGCCGTTATTTTTATAAAATATTTTTGTCGCTTTTCTCAATCCGACAATAATTACATTGCTAGGGTCCACCAATGATTGAGTAGTTGTCACGAATATTCCCTAAAAAGAATATTCCCACCAAACGAATATTTTATAACAACTTGCATACTTTGCAAAATTTATAAATATTACCCACAACTATAACATTATATCAAATTTATTCCATAATATTCAAAAATAATATTTATAGAAAAATTCATCTTTATTTATAAAAGTTGGGGCTTCTACAACCTCCCTTCTTATGAAATTTCGCCCTCGAAATTAGAATGCGATACACTGTATGTCAAGAGGTAAGGATACCTTGATTTCATTTCAGATTCTAACTCCCAAGTCATTTCCTCAACATCGTGGTTCCTCCACAAAACTTTGACTTGAGGTATAACCTCGGAGCGTAGAATATGTTCCTTCTTATCCAAGATTTGAACAGAACCTCTTCATACGCCAAATCTTCCGCTATTTCGTCCGGTTCTAACTCAATAATGTGGTTCGGGTCTTTCACATATTTACGTAACATGGATATGTGAAAACGTTATGAACACGAGACATATTTAAGCAGAAAAAGCGAGTCTATAGGCCACGCCCTATTCGATCGAGGATTAAAATGGACCGATGAATCGAGGATTAAGTTTTCCTCTCTTTCCAAATCTTGTAACTCCTTTCCATGGAGCAACTTTTAACAACACATGATCTCCTATATCGAATTCCACGTCCTTTCGATGAAGATCAAAGATAACTCTTTTATCGATTTTGTGAGGTTTTATACGTTGTCGGATCGTTTGAATCTTTTCCGTAGTCATACATACCAACTCCGATCCCAACAACGTTGCTTCACCCACCTCATCCCAGCATACTGGAGAACGACACTTTCTTCCATACAACGCTTCGAATGGAGCCATGCCAATACTTGCTTGATAACTGTTGTTGTAGGAAAACTCCACCAATGGTAAGAACTTGTCCCAACTTCCCTTGAAATCAAGGACACAGAGTCTTAATAGATCTTCAAGAGTTTGAATAGTCCTCTCCGATCGTTCGTCTGGTTCGAGGATGATATCTTAGAAGCTAAACCGTAGGTCTGTGCCCATAGCTTTTTGCAAACTAACCCAAAATCGTGAAGTGAATCTTGGGTCTCGATCGTAAACTATGGATACCGGCATACCATGCGATCTTACAATCTCGTTTATGTACATACGAAGCAAGACGTTCAAGTGTATAAGTTTCTCGATCGGTAAGAAATGAGCGAGACTTGGTCAATCTATCAACAATGACCCAAATCGCATCAATGCCTTGAGAAACCTTAGGAAGACCAATGAATCTAAATCCATGGTAATGTGCTTCCACTTCCATTCGGAATTTCAAGTGGTTGCAATGGACCTTTTGGTACTTGATGCTCCGCTTTAACTCGTTGACAAGTTAGACACCTTGAGATAAACAATGCTTTATCTCTCTTTTCATATTGCTCCACCAAAATGTATAGCGAATATAATGATACATTTTGGTACTCCCGAGATGGATTGCAAATGGTGTGTTATGCGCCTCCATCATGATATTATACTTTAAACCGTGGTCGTTAGAACACAAAGTCCGGAGTTGACTCAAGTATTCCTTCTTCATCGATTCTTGCTTCCCAAGATAGCACCTTCTTGCACTTTCTTCTTCATACGCATCAGCTCCAGGTCTGTAGCTTGAGCAGCTTTAACTTTATCGATTAAAGTCGGTTCTACTCGTATACTTGCTATCATCACATGCGTCCCTGGAGTCTTTAACTCTATCTTCATCCTTTGCAAGTCACACAAAATGGGCCTTTGCGTTGACAATATCGCACTCGTACTTGCATATGATTTTCTACTCAATGCGTCAGCTACCACGTTCGCTTTTCCGGGATGGTATTGGATGGTATGATCATAATCTTTCAATGCTCAAGCCAACGTCGTTGTCGCATGTTGAGTTCCTTTTGAGTGAAGAAATATTTGAGGCTTTTATGATCCGTAAAGATCTCCACTTTCTCCCATACAAGTAATGCCTCCAAATTTTAAGTCTGAAGATAACAACAACCGCCAACTCTAGATCATGAGTAGGTAGGATAATTCCTCTCATATTCTTTGAGTTGTCGCGAGGCATAGGCTATAACTTTTCCATGTTGCATAAGAACACATCCCAACCCTTTGCTCGAAGCATCATCAGAGATGACAAATCCTCCGAGCGAGATGGTATTGTCGTAACAGTCTTTGAAATAAGTCTCCTCTTGAGTTCTTTAAAACTCTTCTCACATTCTTCGCTCCAACCGAACTTTGTATCTTTCCGAGTCACCGAGTCGATGGAGTAGTGATTCGAGAAAATCCTTCCACGAATCTCCGATAATAACCACTTTAAACCGAGAAAGCTACGTACTTTGGCCATCGATTTAGGTTGTTCCCAACTTTGAATAGCTTCAATCTTTCTTTGGGTCAACAGATATTCCATGACTTAATACCACGTGCCCAAGGAATGCTACTTCTTCAAGCCGAACTCACATTTCTTCAACTTGGCATAAAGCTTATATTCACGAAGCTTTTGGAGTGTCGACCTCAAGTGTTGCTTTCATGATCTTCACGGCTTTTGGAATAAATAAGGATGTCATCAATAAAGACGCACCACAAAGTGATCTAAATATTCCTTGAATACTCGGTTCATCATATCCATGAAGGCGGCGGGAGCATTAGTCAATCCAAAGGACATGACTAGAATTCATAATGCCCGCATCGGAGTTCTCGGCCGCCTTTGGAATGTCGTGATTTCTAATCTTCAATTGGTGATATCCTAACGAAGATCAATCTTTGAAAAGAATTTGGCTCCTTGCAATCGGGTCAAACAGGTCATCAATACGTGGCAATGGATACCTATTTTGATGGTGACATGATTCAACTCCCGATAATCAATACAAAGTCGCATACTCCCATCTTTCTTCTTCACGAATAAAACAGAAGCACCCCAAGGAGAAGTACTAGGACGAATAAAGCCAATGTCTAACAATTCCTGCAGTTGGGTCTTTAACTCCCGAAGTTCAATAGGAGCCATTCGATATGGGGCTTTGGAAATAGGTTTTGTATCGGGTTCAAGGTCGATACAAAATTCAATTTCACGCTCTGGGGTAGGCCAGGGAAGTTCTTCTGGAATACGTCAGAAATTTATTAACAATAGAAATATCGCTCAAAATCGGCGTATTTTTGTTTAAATCGTGACATGAGCTAAGAAAGCTTGACATCCGTTTTTCAATAAACGAATAGCTTTATGGCTTGAGATGACCGTGATTGATTTTAATGGTTTGGTCGTTTGAATTCGCATAATAGGTTGATTAGGAATATGAAAGCTAACAACCTTACGAAAAACAATCAATTTTTGTACGATGATAAGTAGTTAACCAATCAATCCCTAGAATCACGCCAAATGCAAGTATTTTTAATGAAATAAGATCGACAGTGTAATGTGAGGGTACCGATTTGAACCAAACAAAACTTATAAACAATTGGATGTAATGAAGGTTTCTCCCAACGGAGTTTCCACAGATAAGTCAAAGTCTAATTTCTCCAGTCAAATTTAATCGATGAGCGCAAGTAGGAGAAATAAAAGAATGGGTAGAACCCCAGATCAAATAAAGTATAGACTTCATTAGAGTTTATGATAAGCTTACCCGTGATGACCTCATTCGATTCCTTGCTCTTTGGGAGGTCACAACAAACGCCTCCTTGCACTACCTGGCTTTGAATTTTCCGGGATGGCCTTTGGTGCCTCCATCCTAGCTGAATTTGTCTTGATGGCGACAAAATCGAGCTAAGTGACCTTCTCTTCCACAATTATAACATGCTTTGACTGACGGCGACGCAGCTTTGACCGATGTGTCCTCTCCTCCGCATTTGAAGCATATGATAGGTGGTCTTTCTCCTTCCTTAACAATGGGTGCTTTGGTCTTGGCGTCTTTCCATCATTGTTGAATCTCCTTTTCTTGAAATGTCCATTCTTATTGTTTTGGCCCCGATTACCACCGGTGGTTACCATATCCGCCCGTTGATTCCTCCACGCTTGTTGTCACCGCTCAATGACTACTCTCACCGGTATTATAATTTTGCTTACACGCTTCTTTTAGTTGTGTTGACTCATTATCGCGCTCCACTAATCGGAGCCCTATTTACAACATCCGAATACAAACACGCTTTATGAGAAATAAGATGTTGACGTATCTCCCGCTTCAAACCTCTTAAAACATTCGCGCCATTCTCTCTTCATTATCCACCAAGTGGGACGAAACCGTGATAACTCCGCAAATTTTGCCTCGTATTGCGACACCTGGCCATATTGTTTTGTTCCAACTTGATAAACTCCACCTCCTTCATGTGGCGAATACTTTCGGAAAGTATTTGTCGTTGAACGCCTCCTGGAACTTCTCCCAAGATATCTTCAAGACAAAGAAGTTGAGTACGCTTTCTGGAATTCCCACCAAGAATCGCCTCTCAACAAAAAGGCGCGCGAAGGGAACCTTTTGCTCCTCGGAGCATCCCAAGACATCAAATATCTTGGTAATCTGCTTTATCCATGCTTCCGCCGAAGTGGTTTTGGCTCACCCTTAAACTCCGGTGGTCCCACTCCTTGAATTGTTTAGCGGATCGCCGAGAGTTTTCCGTGTTTCCACCCCACGTTTTGGACAGAGTCGCCTCTCACTTGCCGTCATAAATTGCATAAAGCCTCCGAACATTTGATCATTCATCATTTGGTCAAGGTTTGTTGTTTGCATGAGGATTATCGCCTTCCGATGCACATTATCCCGATTATTGATATGTGGTGAATCAACGATCGCATGCTCCCATTGCTATTCTCAACATTCTCGGATGTCATTTTCAGACATCGCCACAAAACAAAAGGTTAATTGACATGTAACAAATTATCCCTATCTTCCGCCAACCAATAAAATAGCACATAAACTTAGGTAGGTCATACTAGCGAAGGTATTCCCCGCCTCTCCCTCCTAGTACTATTCTCACATCTTAGCCAGGATCATACCCTAATGCTCGATACCAACCGTGACGCCCCCAAAATTAGGTATACATCACCCATCTTTGGTCGCCACTTACATGGTACGTAATTTAAATACAACTTATTAACATAATCAGAGTGTACAATACGACATAAATCGTGAGTTTAAATACAAATATCGCCTACTAGATATTATACAAACTCAAACAAAAAGTCCTCATTACAGCTTATTATCACACTATTTTACTGTAATAGTGAGGACTACTAATGCTATCTTCGTGACCATCACTCGTCCCACTATATTCTCATTTCACAAGAGAACAAAGAAAAGAAAGGGTGAGCTCAACTAGCCCAAGAAGAAATATTATGACTAAGATAATGCGAAATAAATTATCAATAGTCTTCAACAATGTTAAACCGATAAAATACAATAGACAACCAGCTTTAATCTGCAGTGAGGAATATGCAATCCATTAAAAGAGTCAAGTAGAAAATAAAGTCTACTATCTTTTAGGTTTTAAAAGGTTTTTCATCATCATTATAAATTGAGACTCAGCTTTAATAAATATTCCACATCATCGAATCACCCCTGCACTACGGCCAAGGATATTCTTTAGTATCACGACCACAATTATTCATGCACTACGGGCCAAGAATATTTGTGTATTCATTAATGGTCATGATCATGCCAACAACTGTCCATCAATGCACTACGACCACTGAGGATTTTTACCACATCATTTGTAACATTACTACGGCGACATTACACCGAATAGTCTCTCGGTCATAATCATACCAAGTCCATCTATGCACTCATGACCACGTATGACTTTAAAAAATATAAACATGAGGATGATGACAATGATATAAGAATTCAATAAAACAAGTTCAAGAACTATTTTATCCGTGAATTATTAACGTCCAAATTATCAACATGATACTTCGCTTTGTAGAGTAAAATTCAAGAATGATCGTAAGAATATTTTCATGAAAAGATACTCGGATGAAACGCAAATATCAAGGATATTCCACTAATTTCATGGAGTATAGAAGTCAAAGTTTTAACTAACCGGGTATAATAAAGAATGGAATAACAAAAGAAATCACCATGCATGCGGTGCTTCATGTATGTGTTATTCCAATGTATCAATAATAATAACGGAACCAGTGTCAGTGAAATTCACAATCAAGCGGATGTTCCAACAGAATAATAAAGATGGAACCGCATCCGGTGTAAAACACATGTATAGGATATTCCAACAGAGATGATAAAGACGGAACCAGTCCTGTAAAACACACGCATGGATGTTCCAATGTAAATAATAATAAAGATTTTAACCAGTCCGGTGTAAAACACACGCATGTGATGTTCCAATGTAATAATAGAAGAATGTCACCAAGTATAGGGTAAAATCACAGATACAAAAGTTATTCCAATGTAATAATTAGCAATGGAATAACAACAGCCTTCTTCATGAATAAGAAAGAATAACACCCCTTACTTTTGGTAGGAGATTGAATATCGCAGCGAGAAGTAGTAATAAAATACTCTTCTTCTTTCTTCTTATTCTTTCTATACTTTCTCTCTATAGCTTGAATGAATTAAGTGAAAATAATGAAGCCCTAGGCCTCTATTTATAGAAGATTTCTAGCTTAGCACTATAAAGGCAAGGGCTTGAACGACTAATGATGTGAAAAGAAAAGTGGTTTGACGCTTGTAATGTGAAACGACAAGTGGTTCGACGCTCAGAATGTGAAACGACAAGTGGTTCGACGTCTGGTAAAGGTAATTACTATTAACGAAGGTAAATACTATTCACAAGGGTAATTACTATCGACGAAGATAATTACTATCGACGAAGGTAAATACTATTCACAAGGGTAATTACTATCGACGAAGGTAAATACTATTGACGAAGGTAATTACTATTCACAAAGGTAATTACTATCGACGAAAGAGACTCTTAGATGATGACATATGAGCACCCCCATAAAATAATCAAACTTACCACAAATCATAACACATATTTAATCTTTCAACAATTTTTAATCATTTATAACTTGTCGCCTCAATTATTGATTTAATACTATAACATATTATACGTATGATACGTGTGACAATAATTGAATCAATAATATAAGAGATATGATGCGTAATTATCGTAGCAATAATTGAGCATAATTTGTGTGACTTCTCACGTAAGCATCAATAATCAATACCGCGTGCTACTATGCAACCACGCCAGACATCGTATTTTTTACCACCGGGTAGTTCAATGCTTTTAACGGTAACACCTCGTAGTTATTTTTATAAAATATTTTTGTCGCTTTTTTCAATCCGAAGCCTAATAATTTTGTTAGGTCCACCAATGATTGAGTAGTTGTATGAATATTCCTAAAAAAAGAATATTCCCACCAAACGAATATTTTATAACAACTTGCATACTTTTGCAAAATTTATAAATATTACCCACAACTATAACATTATATCAAATTTATTCCATAATATTCAAAAATAATATTTATAGAAAAATTCATCTTTATTTATAAAAGTTGGGATCTTACATAACATACTTAAATCAGATGGATTTTCATCACGTATACGATGCGTAATCCGTAAATGTGCAGTTATTCATATATACTTAAATACAAAAATAGTATTCCTTATGAATACGAAAGAAATAATACCCCTTACGAATATAATAAATAATATCCCTTACGAATATAAAAGAAATAACATCCCTTACCTTAGTAGAAGACCGGATACTGCAATAGTGAAGTAGCAGAATACTCTTCTTCTTTCTCTCTATAGTTTCTCTCTCTATAGCTTCTCTTGTGAATCTCAGTGAATTGGTGAGAATGAAAGAAGAATTAAGCTTCTATTTATTAGAGAATGGACTAAATAGTAACTAATTCATAAACGGTCCAGATTGATTTACTATTAGAACGGACGGTCTAGATTGATTACTATTAAAACCACAACCGATGGTCCAAATTGATTTACTTTTAAAACCATCACCGACGGTCCAGATCGATTAATTTTAAAACCACCATCGACGGTCCAGATTAATTTACTTTTAAAACCACCATCGACGGTCCAGATTGATTTACTTTTAAAACCACCATCGACGGTCCAAATTGATTTACTATTAAAACCACCACCGACGGTCCAGATTAATTTACTATTAAAACCACCACCGACGGTCCAGATTAATTTACTATTAAAACCACCACCAACTATTTGTAGATTGATTTACTATTAAAACTACCATCAATGGTCCAGATTGATTAACTATTAAAACCACCATCAATGGTCCAGATTGATTTAACTTATTACGCTTTAGTACCCCTAAAGTTTTCCAAGTTTGCATTATTCCCCTCTAACTTTTGTAATTCACTTATATTCAATAAACACATTCTTAATACTTCAACAATCATTCATCATTAATATTATAACTCACAATATTTAACAACCAGATCGTTCCCAAGAAAGAAGGGGCTTTCCAATAAGGATTTCTTCCTATTGGCGCGCAATTAGATTATCTAACCTCTCCTTGACAGAACTTCTAGACATTGTCAATATTGAAAATAATAATATGAATAACTTTGTCGTCTCAATTATTGATTTAATAATATAAAATATTATACAGATGATACTGTGACAATAATTGAATCAAATAACGTGAGATAATATGTAACAATTACTATAACAATAATTGAGTAAACTGAGTGGCTTCTTACGTAAGCATCAATAATCAATATCGTGTGCTACTATGCAACCACGCGTATTACTATATTTTTACCACCGGGTATCTCAACAGTTTAACGGTGAAATTTGCGCCGTTATTTTTATAAAAAGATATTTTTGTTGTTTTCTACCTACGACAATCACTATAAAAAAATGGGGCTTCAGCAACAACCGATTTTCGTTGCTAAAGGTGTTAAATTTCTTTGCAAAAGGGTTTTGGCAACGACTTTCTTCGTCGTTGTCGTTTTCGTCAAGAAGAATGAGCGTTATTAATTGTTCCAAGAATCGAACGTATTTTTTTCGTTGTCAAAAGTAATACATTTTGCAACGAAATTTGACTTTCGTACAGAGACATCGATCCTTTAGCAACAAAATGTATTGTATACATTGCAGAATAATTAAACTTTCGTTGCTAAAAAGCCCATTTCGTTGCAAAAGTCTTCTAATTGGCAACGAAATGAACTCTTTTTTTTTTGCAACGAGCATGCATTTTCGTTGCAATTGACATCATTTTGCAACATTTTTCGTTGCAGCAAATTATGAAAATTATTGCCTAAGCTTGCTTTCGTTGCGGAATGTAAATTTTTTAGCAATGATTTTCGTTGCTGATTATATTATTTGGCAACAACATTATGCTGAATCAACAACAAAAAATATTTGTGTCTTTGGTTATTTTCATCATTAAGAACGAAAAGTCGATTAGCAAATCGACATTATATGTTGTCGTTTCTTTATATGTGCAACGAAAGTTGATATAATTTGCAATGATAAAAAATGTTGCCAATATCCTCTCCGTTGTTATTAGGTTAATTTTTCGTTACCAAATATTATATTTTTAATGTCATTAACAACGAAAATTTGTTACTAAATGTATAAAAAATTGTTGCTATATTAAAACTTGTTCAATGCTTTGGTAACGAATTATATTGTTGCCAAATCAAAATTTAACATTCTTTTTGTGTAGCCATAACAAATAATGGCAAAAATACAAAAAACTAAAATATTATTAACTTAATAAAATCATCCACTACATAATCATTCATTATCTTTACAATTAACCATCTAAAGCTACCACAGTTCTTCAATCAAAGTATATATCTACATATATAGAGAGAGTACACTTCATAATTTCATCCCTTGTCTTCTGTAAACGTAGCAATAAAATTTGATACCCAGTATTGTAAGGCAGGTCGTAGAAGCAGTCTTCCTACACATTTAAAAATAATAGCAAGTCAAAAAAATGAAACAAATAGGTCACCAAAGACACTTCGTGCCAAAATCAATACACAAAGACAATAGAGTTGCTACGTAGTACAATGTCAAGGCTTGGCTCCTATTTCATAATACTTTAGAATACAAAACATTTCAACTTTCTTTTTTTAATTTGATGATTGTGGAACCCACAGCCACTACCCCGTAGGGTGTGGAGTCTGTGGACTAGATAAACAACCGGCCAATCTAATCATAGCCTACTACCTCAAGAGAATTGTGCATTTTCTCATTTCCAACATGTAAAAGAATCAAGAACAAGAAAAAAGGCCAGAGCTTTTTCTAACCAGGCCTATTTCTCTTGTGAGTAGCTTTGCCATCTGACCTCAAAGCACCACTTGACTCTCCTTCAGATGAAGCTTCCATGGATTTGCCAAAATTACTAGAAAGATCAGAATAAACATCAACCACCCTCCTTATGTATAGAATCTAGCCATCCATTTAAAGTAGGATACAAAAGTTACAATAACAGTATAAGACTCAATTATAAAGCATGTAAACATGAGGGTGTACCTCATTTTTTCCACTTTGTCTTCTCTTACAAAACTCTCAAACAACTGAAATGGTGATCACATTCTCTTTCTTCATCTCTAAGACTCTTAAGGTTCGTGTACAGACATAAATTATAGAATAAATGGATACATGTTCGTCACAGTTCAACCTAGGACCAGCAGTTGACACATTGGACCCAAAACTCTTCCAGGTTGCTACACTTTTTTTTCTCAAAAATATGCAGCTGATCAAATAAAGAAATGCAAAATTTCTTGTACTGAAAAAGATGGAAATGTAACAATGCATAAACTTACATGACTTGGAGGGATATGTTTCCCACTGAGAATGTCCAACAGGACAGTCCCAAAGCTAAAGATAACACTTTCTGGAGTGACCCTCCCTAAAAGAGACATAGAAATTTGTTACTGAAACATATTAGCAATAAAAAAATTATAAAAAGATTACCATACAGGCTAAGAATAACTCCATGCACTGTCAGCCAATTAAGCGGTTATCATGCTTACTAAGCCACGACCTCAAATCTTTTTCCCAAGAAGTACTTTACTTTATAAGGTTTTTGTTTAGTTTTTTCTTCTGTTTTTTTAAGGGGTGTGGGTAGTACATTACTTTATAAGTTAACAATTGCCACAGAAGACAACCCTCTATAGTTTTAATATTAAAAACATCTTACAAACTTCTTCTCTATTTTTTTTTGCAAGTCCAAACATATTAAAAACTTATGTCATGCTGTTGTTTTAGTCACTAACCATTGCCCCAATATTTGTGCAACCACATTGCCAGAACAACAACCCTCTAATGGTTCTAAATTCTAATATTAAAAAATCTTACGAACATTCTTTTTTTTTTGACGAGTTCAAACATATTAAAAATTTGTGTCATGCTGCTGTTTTAGTCACTAACTATTGCCCCAATATTTGCGCAACCATAGTGCCTTAAGTACTTAAAAACACATACTAATAAAAATGGAAGTTGATGAACCGTATTTAAAAATTTCCAAATGTACCCATTGCTTAGCAAGACAAACAAATGAGATTGATAAGATCAGACAAAGGATAAATATATTCATAACTTCAACTAATTTTGTGCAAGTTCAACGGAGAAAATCGGAAACTAAAAAGATAGGTGGTCATGTAAACCAGTCATGCAACTCTTTCCCCACATAGTATATGTATATATGGATAGCTGAAACAAGCATCCACAGTTGATAAACAGATAAGAGGTTATTGATATATCTTATTTGTTATATCTTCAAAACTAAAGGTGCAAGGAGTGTGGCACAATCTATGAAGATAAACTACAAATTGTCATACATCATAATCATATAACAAGATTCTAGATATGTACTCTTACAACTTAGCATAACTCTAGAGTCCAACCTGCTTGGAGCTCTCATTGATCAGATATTGGAGTCACCATTTAACTAAATGAAATAATGCAGATTTCCATTGCAACAATAAAGCCCTATTACATGGCCCAAGATCATTCTAACTTTCCAAGGTTTAATTTGTTTTGAGTTCATATTAGGAAATCAAGCTATAATTCTGTCTTCACTAGAGTTGCAAGTTATAATATCCATATTGATACTATCACCCAAAACCCACTCATATCTTTCCTTAGTGATGACGAGGAAACCTTAACCTCAATTTTTTCTTAGAATATATCTATCTAGTGTTAGGATTTTCCTAGTAGCAACATAGTCTATCCAATTTATCTAACATCGGATATAACTGAAACACCAAATATGTTGCCTTATTCTTATTATTCTTTCATGATTCTGTATATAAGAATGCTTACTACAATGATTCTGCATATTAGAACATAGACCGTGGATAATAGAATCAAAGATTCAAAAGAATCATACTACTACTGTGTAACAACCAAAAAATTATGGGTACTTTAGCATATCAGAATATAAAAAAAAAACAAGAGCTGTTACCATTTCTTAAATACTCAGGAGGTGTATAAGCAAGGTTTGTGCTATAACTTTTCCCATCCCTGCTATTTTTCATGAACCCAAAACATGAAAGTCGTGGATCACCATTCTTCCAAAACCATCCACAATAGATCATCCAGATGATATTGTCTCACTGCAACTATCATGTTTTACAGATAATAAAACTACTTAAAAGAAATACAAAATATTTGAAGGAGATTCATTACAACACCTCATCAAAGAGAAACCTGTATGCATTTAAGTCATGGTACAAAGGCCGTCCTTTAGCACTACAATAATCCAATGCTTCAGCAATATATAAAGCAACTCTTAAACGCATGGCCCACTCGATAGTTTGATTTTCCCCAATGAAAGATGTATAAAGTTAGTACAATATTCAAGACACCAATGTTAAGGAATCATATTTACACTACTGCTATATTTATTTCGAGGGATTACTTCGGAAGATTGGATCGTAATCTATAATGCCCTATGTTGGCATAAAAAAAAATTATCAGGACTCTAATCCGGGACTGCATAGTTCCCCAAAAAGAGGTAGTATCCAATACGACCTCCCATAGTTATACTACAATCCCCTCATTATAGACAATGAAAATAAATGCGGGCTAAGGAGTATTATGCAGTAACAAGTAGAAATTGTAGAATAAATTCTTTAATATCACAAAATGAGCATATTCAAACATACAGTTCCAAAGATTAAAAACCTTTTCTGCTTAAAAACGTTATAAGGTTATATGAAGGTATACCAACAAGACAAAGCCGTACTAGGTCGTCTACCATGAACAGAAGTTCAAGCCATCCTAATAGAGTTTTCCTATGTTTATATCATTAGTTAGTTTAGTTTGGTAGCAGTCATCTAACCCAAATGTTATAATGATCGGGTATATGGTGATATGTGCTTATCAGCATTTGTGGATGTTTTTGGGGATTGGTTTGAGCAAGTCAGAAGGATTCACAATCACACACTGGTTAAATACACTTCTGAACGTCTTAGACACAACAACATAGTTATCACATTCTATATAGCATAGCTCAATTTTTTCTAAACAAAAAGGGTGAGAGTGAAACTGACCTGACAGTTACCATCTCCTTGAACTTTGCACTCAACCAAGTTATATAAATGCAACCTGAATGCAGAGAAATTTCCAGTATAAAGTTCACGAGATGTTTAATGCCAACAGCTTAAAGCAATCTAGGCAATAATAAATCAAGGAGCAGAAGCAGGAAAACATGCTCAGCTTGAAGCTTAGCTGGCTGAGTAGGGAACTAAGCTATGATAAAGTCATATTCACACAGTTGGAAATCCTCAATAAAAGATGTAGTGCAAAACTTCGGCCACCTACTAGCTAAATTCAAATTTGTGATGTTAACTGAAGGGGAATGAATGATGGAAGAATGAAAGACAACATATTAGGAATAGTATAAATTTGCAGTTTATTTAGAAGAGATGGGAATAGTTAACTCACACCATGACTAAAAGCAGGGTACTATATAGTGATTGTCAGAAAACAACTTCCATGAGATTTCATTATTTAAAAAGAAAATATGCCAATGTTAAAATCTCATATTTGCAGTAAATAAAACGGCAAGCATTTATTAAATGAAGCATATACTAAGTGAGGCATATACTAATGCAAAGCAAAAGAGTAGAAAGGAAACAAACAGGGAAAAGGAAAAAATACAAAAAATACAAAAAATTCAAAGAAAAAACTAACAAATAAAGCAAATTGTTAAATAGAAGAAACATCATATCATCTTAAGCAAATTTGGTAGTTTTCAATTTTTTCAAAGTAACTGATATAATCCAAGACCGTGAATTCATTCTTTTATGGAAACTTGTGAGTTGCTCCAATTTTTTGCATAGTACAAGTATATAAATCTTTCCTTTACCTCAAAAATCAGGGACTATAAAAGATTACCCACCTTAGAAATCATAACCCTAACTCAAAATGATCGAATAACCCGTAAAAGGGTTCTTCAATCAATAACAAGACATCGTCTAAATGATCGAATAACCCGTAAAAGGGATCAAATTAAAATCAAATGCAAGTATATAACAACTAACAAAACAAACATACCAAGTTCTTAGATAGACAGTCGTAAGAGAGTCGGAACTCGTAAGAGAGTCGAAGGGGGAGAGGCCGTCGGCCGAGGCGCGTTTACCAGACAGTGAGAGCCGAGAGGAGGAGGCCGGAGATTGAGAGTTTGAGACAGAGAGAGCCGGAGAGGATGTGAGATCGAGACTCGAGATGCAAGAGTGAAGAGGCTGAGGAATTGTGAGATACTGAGATGATGAGATCTGGGACTGGGAGCGGGCGGCTAGGGAAAAATGGGAGAACTGAGTTTGATAGTCTGAATGTTTGATAGTCATAGATACTTAGTAGGTGTTTGTTTATATCTAATTGCCTCTTAATGTACTGTATTTTATTCGCTAAGAGGCGTGATGTTGTTTGTTATTTTTTTGTTACATCTGAATGTCTCTTAATCGGTAAGACAGAAAATGAAATCTTAATAATAAAGAGATACCTTTTAATGAAATTTTTTTTGATAATTTTTTTTATAGAAATATATTCAACAATATTATGCACTCATTTTTATTAAATTGAATATTTAAAATTATTAAATAAAATTTTACCTTTTAAAATGATAAAATAGTGTCATTAAGAGTCAACTTACTTTTTAGTTATCAAATAATTTTTTAGATTTAGACCTCATAACCATTCAGATAATCTAATTTATTAAGACATTATAGCCATTCAGATCTTAATTCCCAGTTTTATCAAACACAACCTAGATAGTATATAATATTATAAATTATTATTTTTTAAGTATTATGGTTCGATTATTCGGGTATCCGAATAATCTGTTTTTCGAAATCGAAATCGAAACCAAATCTTGAGTAATAATTTGGATATAACCGAAATTGTAAAAAAAAATTGAAAAATCGAAATAACTTGGTTAAAAAAATTCGGTTCGGTTCGGTAATTCGGTTTTATTCGTTTTTTGCTCAATCCTACTTGCAAGACTTTTTTTTAAAAAAAAGCTTTTATTTTTTTAATTTTTTTTTAATTTTTAAACGAATATTTTTTAAAAGATAAAAACTTTAACGACCGTCGTTGGGAGTAAAATCTCTCACATTTAATTTGGAAAAAATTATTGAAAGCCATTTGAAATGGCGTTGAATTTTTTAATTTTTTTTTGGCTAAAAATCAGAAAGGCAACCAACGCCACTTTAAAAAAATATTTTTTTTCAAAAAATTTATCTTAACTTTCTTAAAAAGATTTTATTTTTTTAAAGAAATTTGAAAAAAATAAAAATATGATCCAATGCCAAACTAACTGACATTGTAACTTATTTAAAAAAAATTTATAAAGCAAATTTGAAAAAAAAGAAGAGTAAGATGTAACATCACTTTAACTGACATTGGAATCTCTTTTTTTTTTTAATTTTTTTTTTATTTCTTGTACTTGTTTACAAACATCAATATTTTTTTATGTTTATTCTCAGTCATCGACGTTGGAAATGAAAGAGTATATAAGACTTCAACAATAAATAAAATAAAATAAAAATTCTAATGCCAAATAAAGTGACGTTGCATCTTATTCTTCTTTTTTATAAATTTGTTTTTTTAAAATAAAATAGGGATAAAATTGATATTACATTAATATGGGTCAAACTAACTTATTATGAATGACGTATAAATCATTTTTAAATAACTTTATTCTGCTTTTAGTTCATAAAACATGATAAATTTTTTCATCTTTTATGTTTTCTCTTATAACTAATAGTATTATAATTTAATTTTATAATATATTTGGAAAAAAAGTAAAAGGAAAACTAGGAATAGCTAGGGTATATCATTACTATTCTTCTTTTATGTTTTATTATTATAATGTTATTTATAACTACAAAGGATCTTATCAATCTCATTTGTTTGTTTTATAAATATTTTATAGTCATAGCTAGGGGTATATAATGTTATTGTTATTATTATTATTAGTAGTAGTAGTACTATTATTATTATTATTATTATTATTATTATTATTAGTAGTAGTAGTAGTAGTAGTGACTACTACTACTACTACTACTACTACTACTACTACTATTATTATTATTATTATTATTATTATTATTATTATTATCACGTTAATTAGTTATGTACATTTATGTATGTACGTAACAAATCTAAGGAAAGGGATCTGTTTTAATTTGGGAGAAATAATTTGTTCAATTATAAATACTAATCCTTGCAAAATAACAACAACTAAGCCCATGTGCTTGGGTGGTCATTGTATCAATTTTTTAAATTGGAAGTCTTGGGTTTGAATCTGTGCATCAACATATTTTATTACTATTATTATTATTATTATTACTGTTATTGTTATTATCATTATTATTAGTACTATTATTATTATTATTATTATTATTATTATTATTATTATTATTATTATTATTATTATTATTATTATTATTATTATTATTATTATTATTATTATTATTATTATTATTATTATTATTATTATTATTATTATTATTATTATTATTATTATTATTATTATTATTATTATTATTATTATTATTACTGTTATTATTATTAATGATATTGTTATTATTATTATTATTATTATTATTATTATTATTATTATTATTATTATTTAAGGCAACATTTTAATAGTCGTTGCAAAAAGTTGTATAAAATATGTAACGAAAATAAAAATTATTGCAAATGATTGTGGTCCATATTAGGCAACGAAATATAGCAACAAAAAAACTTTTGTTGCCCACGATGAGGAGAAATCAAGTGGTTATAATTTTGTAACGAATTTTTAACGAATTTTGTTTCAAAATTTTGCAACTACTTATGAATTTTGTTGCAAAAAGTGAAAGGCTGACACAATCTGCAACGAAGGACAAGTTTCGTTGCTAAATATACACTTTTAGCAACGACTTTATAAGTCGTTGCCTGAAAAATTGTTGCTAAAGCCCCATTTTTAGCAACAAAAAACTTTCGTTGCCCACGATGACGGGAAAGCAAGTGGCCGAAAATTTTGCAACGAATTTCTAACGAAATTTTTTCCCGCCAATGAATTAGCAACGAAACTTTGCAACGACTTATGAATTTTGTTGCAAAAAGTTAAAGCGACCTGATTTACTGCAACGAAGGACAAATTTCGTTGCTAAACATATACTTTTAGCAACGACTTATAAAGTCGTTGCTAAAGGCCCATTTTTTTGTAGTGAATACTTCTGTTGTAGGGTCCACCAATGATTGTGCCGTCATACGAATATTCCCTGTTAAAACAAATATTCCCCGACCAATCAAATATTTCCCGACACAACGAATATTTTATTTCAACTTGCTTACTTTGCAAAATTTTTAAATATCACCCTTAACTTTAACCTTTTATCAATTTAACAATTTACTAAATAGAATAATAACTGTAAGAAAATTTAATACTTTCATTTCATAAAATTCGTGGTCTCACAGTTCATTTTAGCATTTAGAATACGAGTCCGCACCAAAGTAAGTTTGGTTTGGATAGGTTTCAAGGTAATTTAGAGTTTACGAATATCAACTAAGGATTAGTTGAATAAAAATGTAATAACATTATGCTATAGAATAAATCATAAGTGAATCAACATTGTATACTAAGGTCATGCTTTAGGAATAATTTAAGAGCATAAACATTGAATAACGTAACATACCTTGCTTGAACAATATTAAGCTAAGGTTATTTAGAATTGAGTATTGAGCATGCATAACAACAAGTTAAATATTAGAAAGACTGGCTCAATATCAAAAGGTAAGATTTAGGAACTTGCACAATATAAACAGAGGTACGAAACTTGCACAAATAAGTTTAGGTTTAGAAAACTTGCTCAATGCATCAATAAGGTTTAAGCACTTGCACAATTGTAAAAGTAGAGTTAGAGAACTTGCCTCGTACGTAGGTTAAACAATCACTACTCACGTTCACCACAAGTCCTACACATACCATATGTATTGACAATACACATTAGTTACAATAATATTAGCTTCAAGAGTTTCTTTCCCACTTTTAGTATAGCTCACTAACTAAGTTTAAATTTAAACAACATCACATCTTTTCATGAACATCACTTTTTAGCTTTATTATAACTACTTAAGTGATCATGTCATTGCACCACATATACACTAACAACTTGATACAACATCCTATTACATTTCTAACATGTTATCATTGGGTTATACTAATACACAAAGGATTACACTTGCATTCGCGTATTCCGACGCCCTCCGATTGCCTCTAAATGCACAATAGTCCTAAAGATGGCCATTTTGACCCTTCATAACGACATCAAATTGAAAAAACTAAAGAATAAAATTTATAGGTCTACTCGTCCTCGTTCCGGATCATCTTGAATTGCTTCAATCGGAGTTCGTATGCAAAAGTTATGCTCATTTTAGTAAAACATGTTCGGTTAGTTTTTTCTTTCTAAAATTCGGCTAGACAGACTACCCCCCGCCGGGGCGGGGGTTTTTGCACTAGGGGAGCCCGCCGAGCCGGGGGTCTCTTCTGCGTTTTTGCGACTTATGCTCTAGAACACTACGGAAAGCCAAATTAGGCCTACAAACTCCTTTCTAACAACTATACCAACCTACCCAAGGTGTAATATATTTACAGAAACATAAACTAATATTTCTAACACGTTTCTAACCACCTAAAAAATATAAACATCAAGATTACAACCTTTAATTTTCACTATTTTTGCTAAAACTTCACTTTTTGAAAGTTCTAGTGAAAATCATCACTGTGATTTTATTTTTCAACCAAAATAGTTAATTCAACATACTTTGTTTTAGTTTCTTCATCTTCTTTCAAAATCAATAGTCAATTGATATGTTATACAAAGAATTAAACTTCAATTTTACTTTAAACTAAGCCATCTTCATATATTTTCATACCAATTCACTGTAACATGATTTCTTTCACGAATAAATACATAACATGATTTAATTTACTATAACTCATCTATAATCTTATGAAAACAATTTTATAACAACCAATTATCATATAGAAACTATATATAACAAATAATTAACCATCACACAAATTTTTACAGAGAATTCTTTTGAATAAAATAAAACTAAAACTTTTTGAAAAGTAAGAGTAAGATGATACCTTAGTTTTTTTTTGAAGATGATAATTACCCTTTGATTATCAAACTTCCTTCCCCAAAATTCTTCTCTCAAAATCTCTCTAGAATTCCCCCAACTCTCTCAACTTTTCTTCTTCTTTTTTTTCCTTCTGAGTTCTTTCTATCTTACGTACAAAAATTATAATGTATATGATATAATATGTAATAATTGTATAATATAAATATATCTATTAACTGACATCAGTTTTTTTTATTTTTGAAACTCAAAAGCCATAAGGCTTGTTTGGCTAACTACCTTAAAATTAACCAATTAATCCTTATGCCTTGTTTGGTAAAACATATTTAAATTAAAGACTTAACATTCATTAAGCCTTGTTTGGCAAAACTGAATTAACCTCCCTTAACTTATTTTAATAACTCCTTTATAATATAGTTTATGGTCACGCTTAATTTAATTAATTCTAATAACAATTTATTAAATAAATTTACCAAATAGATCAATACAACAAAATTATAATTTTCTTTATAATTTTATTTAATAAATTAACACATCATTTTAATTACAAATTCAAATTAAAATATCATTATAATAATTCATTTAATCATTACAAACTCTCTAACTTAATTAATTATAATTTAAATTAGAATATTATCTCATGATGATCAATTTTCTTAACTCATAAATTATTTATTTAACAAATAAATATTCAAATCAAATCACCTGAAATAAATATTTATTCGATCAATAGACACATCAATTAAAATATTTATATAACTCAATAAATATTTTGAATTACAATTTAAAATTCTGGATTGTTACATCCTTCTCTCCTTACAAGGATTCTGTCCCCAGAATCACAACTCAAACAAATTATTCGTCATATTCTTCCCTCCTTTCAAAGATTCTGTCCCCAGAATCGAAGACACATATTAAACAAATAACTCAGGGTAATCTTTCATTATTTTATTTTCGAGTTCCCACTTAGCTTCTTCAACATTGTGGTTCCTCTATCACCTTCACAGAAGGTATTACTTTATTCCTGAGCACTTATTCTTTCCTGTCAACTATCTGGATAGGAACTTCTTCATAAGACAAGTCTTTACCAAATTGCAATGGTTCGTACTCGATCACGTGCTTGTAATCGAGTTTATACGGTTGTAATACCGAAACATGAAAAATATTATGAATGTGTTCCAACTCTGGAGGTAGAGCTACCTCATAAGCCACTTCTCCTACTTTTCGCAACACCTCGAAAGGTCCAATAAATCTCAGGCTTAACTTTCCCTTTTTACCAAAACGAATTTTCCCTTTCCAAGGAGAAACCTTTAAGAACACGAAATTTCCTACATTGAATTCACAATCTTGTCTGTGTTGATCAACATACTTCTTTTGTCTGTCTTGAGCAGCTACCAATCTTATCCTGGTGAGTTTAACAACCTCGGCAGTTTGCTATACTAGTTCTGGTCCTAATAGTTGACGTTCACCGACTTCATCCCAAAGAAAGGAGTTCTCGCACTTCCCCGCCAGTATAATGCTTCGTAAGGCGGCATGCCGATGCTTGTGTGGTAACTGTTGTTGTAGGCAAATTCCACCAATGGTAAATTTTCATCCCAGCTCCCTTTGAAATCAATAATGCATGCTCTAAGCATATCTTCCAATGTCTGGATTGTTCGTTCGTTTTGGCCATCTATTTACGGATGATATGTCGTACTCATTCTCAACTGTGGTCCCATGCATTCTTGTAGTCTCTTCCAGAAGTTTGATGTGAACTGCGGATCTCTATCTGACATAATTGACACTGGAAATCCATGTCTCGAAACGATTTCTTTAACGTAAAACTTTGCCAACTGATCAAGATTGAATTTAATCTTTATTGGCAAAAAGTGTGCTAATTTTGTCAGTCTGTCCACTATCACCCAAATGGCATCATATCCTCTTTGAGTAGTTGGAAGACCTACCAAAAAATCCATTGTGATGTGTTCCCACTTCCATTCCGGTATTTCCAACGGTTGAAGTAATCCGCTTGGTCTTTGATGCTCGGCTTTGACTCTTTGACATGTCAAGCATTTCACAACACATTCTGCGACATCTCTTTTCATGTTTGGCCACCAAAAGTGTCGTCATAAATCTTGATACATCTTCGTACTTTTCGGGTGTATCAAATAGCTTGAGTTATGAGCTTTGGTCAAGATTTCTTCTTTAATATCTGGTACTGCTAGAACCTAAATTCTTCCATCAAATCTCAGTAACCCTTCGGTATCGATCGTGTATTTATCTTTGCTGCCCTCAACCACTTTCTTCTTGGTCTTCCCACATTCTTTATCTTGTAGTTGAGCATTCCTTACCTTGTCCATCAAAGTGCAACTAGCTTCTATCTGAAATAGTCGTTCATCGGATTCCTTTGGAAATTTTATTTCCAACTCTAGCTTTGTCATTGCTGAAATAAGCTCCTCCTGAGTGGTTATCAACATCAACTTTTCCCGACCTTTCCTGCTTAAAGCATCTGCAACCACATTCGCTTTGCCTGGATGATAAAAGATCTCACAATCATAATCTTTTATCAATTCTATCCATCTTCTTTGACGCATGTTCAGGTCCTTTTGAGTGAAAATATACTTCAGACTCTTATGGTCTGTGCAGATTTCACATTTTTCTCCATAGAGATAGTGTCTCCATATCTTTAGAGCAAATACCACCGCAACCAACTCTAAATCATGAGTTGGGTATCCTTTCTCATAGTCTTTCAATTGTCTTGATGCATAAGCAATAACTTTATCGTTCTGCATAAAAACACAACCTAACCCTTTATGTGAGACATCACTATACACCACAAAATTTTCTGTATTATCTGGTAATAACAACATAGGTGCCACACTTAACTTCTTTTTCAATTCTTCAAAACTTTCTTACACTTCTTCGTCAAACAAATTTTATAACTTTCCTTGTCAAATATGTTAGCGGAGTGGAAATCTTGAAAAAGTCCTGAATAAACCGTCTATAATAGCCGGACAGTCCCAAGAAACTCCTCACCTCCGAAGGTGTTCTTGGTTGTTCCCAATTGATTATGGCCTCAACTTTTGATGGATCCACTGAAATCCCATCTTTGTCAATCACATGCCCAAGGAATTGTATACGTTCTAGCCAAAATTCACACTTAGAGAATTTTGCGTACAACTTTTCCTTTCTTAGCGTCTCCAACGTCAAACGTAAATGTTACATGTGTTCTTCTTGAGATTTGGAGTACACCAAAATGTCATCAATGAATACCACCACAAACTTATCTAAAAATGGTTTAAACACCCTGTTCATCAAATCCATGAATGATGCAGGGGCATTGGTCAATCCGAAAGACATCACCAGAAACTCGTAATATCCATACCGAGTTCTGAATGCCGTCTTTGGTACATCCTTCTTTCTTACTTTCAATTGGTGATACCCACTTCTCAAATCTATTTTTGAAAAATATCAAGCACCCTTCAATTGATCAAACAAGTCATCTATTCTTGGCAATGGATATTTATTCTTAATAGTGGCTTTATTTAACTCCCTATAATCAATGCAATGACCCATTGATCCATCATTCTTCTTCACGAATAACACCAGCGCTTCCCACCGTGATATGCTCGGTTGAATATATTTCTTATCTAACAATTCTTGCAGTTGTACCATCAGTTCCTTCATCTCTACCGGAGCCATTCCGTGCGGGGCCTACGATATTGGAGCGGTTCCTAGCGCTAAGTCGATCACAAATTCAACCTCTCGATCAGGCGGAAGTCCTGACAAATCTTCCAAAAACACATCCACAAATTCCCTAACCACTGGTATCTCTTTCAGTTTCACCCCCTTCCTCTAAGTATCGACTATGTAAGCTAAATAACCCACACAAACCTGACTCAATAACTTCTTGGCTTGCATAACCATCAGACACCTCGCTTGTCTAGGCGATCTACTACCAAAGAAAACTACCTTTGACGGAGTCATAAGGTTTACACATTTCTTTTGGCAATCAATTATCGCTCTATAATTGAACAGCCAATCCATTCCCAAAATAACATCAAACTCTCCTAGTTTTATCGGAATTGAATCTACCATCATAACATTTCCCTTAATGTTCACCCTATAATTCTTATATACGAACCTAACAGGAATCACTTCCATATTCGCAATTTCTATGTTTAAAGGGAAATTCAATTCTTCACTAGGTAATCCTAACCTCTTAACAAATTCATCAGATATAAATGAGCAAGTAGCACCCGAATCAAATAATACATACGCATCAATATCATTGATCGGGATAATATCTGACATA